>ML103226.1:55366-71095 GCA_003697995.1 Taxidea taxus jeffersonii
TTTTTTTTTTTTTTTTTAACTTGGCACTATGTTGTTAAGAATCATCTACATTGGGGTGTCTGGTTGGCTTAGTTGGTTAAGTGGCTGCCTCTTGGCTCAGGTTCTGATCTCAGGGTACTGGGATCAAGTCCTGCATCTGGTTTCCTACTCAGCCAGGAGTCTGCTTCTTCCTCTCCCTCTGCCCCTCCCTCTGCTAGTGCTCTCTCAAATAAATAAGATCTTAAAAAAAAAAACCACGAATAATCTCTATTGTTATATATAACCCACAAGGTTATTTGTAATGTTTATACCTATCATTTAATAATCAGTATGTAATAAGTTCCTATCAGTAGTTAGGGGCTATGGTATAAGCCATTGTCCCTATCCTAGCCTAATGTATCTTATAATCTAGCTGGAACAGATAAACACACAAATAAATAACATGCTGTCAGGTAACAATGGATAAAGACAGAGTAGTGTGGTTGAAGAGCTGAGTGAACTATACCTTGCCATAATATGATATGTTCAGTAAAAGAGGAAAGGCAGGAAGGATGTGGCATCTAGATTTAAATGAACTGATACGAAGTTGTAAAATAAAGTTTTAAACATTTTTAGACTTTCCTCTAGATGGTGCTAGAGCAACCATATTATCTTTTATATCTGAAGTTTCCTTCAAAATTATATGAAGGGTAAGAGGTAATTTATGACTCATTAGCAACCTAATAGCTCCTATACCAGTTTTATTGTCCTTTCGTTCCTAGTCTTGGGCAGTGAGAATCCTGGACATTGCTAAGAAATTAAAACCACAGACAACTCAAACACCAGTGTTTTCTCATCCAATCTACAAAGAGCTATAAATTTAAAGCAATGTGGTATTGGTGTTTGTTGGGAAGCAGAGGAACGGGACTGAATAATTTTCAGTCTCTGCTTCCAGGAATTTTATAACCTACAATTAAGTAGAATGGGCAAAACTCTTAATATAAAGCAGAAGACATTATTACCAGCAATGTTTACCACTACTAATCTAACACATAACTGGGATGCATAGAGTAGGTAATGAATATTCTAACCTGTTTAAGGAAATAAGGGGTTGTTTAGGGACTAGCAAGAAGTTTTTAAAGATTGGTTTAAATTAAAATCTTTGGACATCCATATAACAGACACCCTAAAGTCTGTTATATATTATTAGGTATTTGGACCAAATGGAATCCCTGTTTAGGAATATCCATACTATTCATTCTGTACAGACTTTCAGTATCTTAGGTAATATGACACAGCTATAGAGAGATGTGAACTGAACGCTAGGATTTCATGTTATGAGGTGTTGTGTTTTTAAAAAAAGATTTATTTGAGAGAGGGAGAGAGAATCTCAAGTGACTCAGCACTGAGTGAGGAGCTGGACTGGGGCCTGATCCTATGACCCTGAGATCATGACCTGAGCCGAAATCAAGATTTGGGCACTCAACCAATTGAGCCGCTCAGGTGCCCCTTTTTGGTTTGCTTTTTAAAAATACTCTGAGTAACTGCACTTCCAGTACATAGAGATGGTGATGATAGCAATAGTCAGTGAGAGTAAGATATGACAGAGCTAACACATGTGAATAGAAACAAAGCAGCTTCCACCTCCTCCTCAAGAGGAGAGCATCTCTAGAAAACTCCAGTGTTGGCATCTGGAGAACACTTGTGAGAAACTTCTACCTGGGCCTCCTCCATCAGCTACTACTGCCCGGGCAGCTTACAAACCTTTAGGTCATCTTATATCCTTGCTCCATCAAGGATGCTTTCTCTCTGTATGGTCCTCTTGACAACTCTCTCACAATCTCTGCCTTCCAACGCTAGTGATGAATGGGCTGGGAATGCCCCCACTTAATAGTGAGCAATGGCTCACTGCTCCTAACTACTAAGAGCATAAAATTAGGCATCGATTTCAGTTACCTGGTCTCCGAGCTAAAAAATAACTACTAAGCTAATAAAGAGCTGGTGTGGATTGCTCAACTGCCTTATCCAGAGTCACCTTTTTGGGAAGAGCTGAAAACTGAGCTGTATAATTTAGCCAAAAGGGATCTCTTTTAGTTCTCAATTGTATGGCATCTGCTGAATGCATTATTAATAGGGCTCTTCATAGACACTATTTGGTGGTATAGTTACTTGCCTATATTTACTTGAAAATACTCAGTTATAAGATTTCCTGAAAAGGAACTCCCATAAACAAAGCAAATGTGAAAAAACAACTCCATAAATCTTAGAAAACAAAGCTGTCTATTTGGCATTACATGGCAAAAATGTGACAGGGTATAAATTTCTTTTTATTCCACCCCATTTAGAAGTAAACAGGACTAGCCTTAGGCAAAGCTGTTTAAGATGTTCTTTGACTTGGGACGCCTGGGTGGCTCAGTTGGTTAAGCGGCTGCCTTCGGCTCGGGTCATGATCCCAGCGTCATGGGATCGAGTCCCACGTCCGGCTCCTTGCTCAGCAGGGAGCCTGCTTCTCCCTCTGCCTCTGCCTGCCACTCTGTCTGCCTGTGCTCGCTCCTGCGCTCTCTCTATCTGACAAATAAATAAATAAATAAAATCTTTTAAAAAAAAAAAGATATTCTTTGACTTAGTAAAGGTTTACATTTTAATGTAACCAAATCGGTAGATCTTTTTAATTTGTGATTTCTTCCACTACTTTTATGGCTAGCCTTTTCATCTAGAAATCTGGAATTTATGTATTATTTTAATTAAGTGGCTTTACAAAACAAACAAACATGTACCTCTTTAATAAATCTTGAATTTATATATGTGTACGCACATGTTTATATGTATAAACACATACATATAAACTTACCTATTTTGGACTTTTTTTTTATTTTTGAAAAATTAAGGTATATGGGAGGGATGGGGTGGCTAGGTGATGGACATTGGGGAGGGTATGTGATATGGTGAGAGCTGTGAATTGTGTAGGACTGATGAGTCACAGACCTGTACCCCTGAAACAATTATGTTTCATTACGTGTTAATAAAAAATTAAAGTATAATTGACAAGTAAAACAGTAAGATATTTAAAGTGTAAAATGTGATCATTTTAGATATGTATATGTTTGTATAAACTTAGATAAACAAACATGGGTCTCTAAATCAATTTTTTTTCCTTCACAGAGAATCTCCCCAATACTTACTACTAAAATATCCTTCCCATTTCCATTGGTTAGCTTATAAATAAGGGTCTGTTTCTAAACAGCCAAACTGGTTCTACTGGGCCATTACTAAAGAGTATTTTTAGTTTTTTATTAGTTTTAAGTAAATGGCAAAAAAATGCCCTCTTACCAACCCCAATACATATGTTGGACACTAAAAGAGTATTCTATCATCTATCTAATCATGTTAGCTATTTTCAATATTAGGTGAAGATGTAAATCCCGAAAGGTTTTTCTTCAAAGTTTTATAGTCTCCTTTTTCAAAGTTCTGTGTAATGGTTTCTCTCTCTTTACTGATGCCCAACTCCTCAGCTTCCTCCTTTCAGAAGGTTAAGATGTTAAAGACACCTTACTGGAGTTTGTAGAGAGGATCTCTTTCCCTTTAACACATGGTTGTCCTACTCTAACACAGGTAACTTTTGCTTACAAATTTTTTTTCCCCTATGTATTTCCTATACCTCCTCTAAACTTAATTAGCTTTAACCCTAAACCCAAAGATGTCCAGATACAAATTTTATATTGTCTACTGTGACTGAACTTATTTGATTAAAAAAAATATTTTTTAATTTTAAAAAATATTTTATTTACTTATTTGACAGAGAGAGAGCACAAGCAGGGGTAATGGCAGGCAGAGGGACAAGCATGCTCCCCATGGCACAGGGAGCCAGATGCAGGGCTTGATCATCCCAGGACCCTGGGATCATTACCTGAGCCGAAGGCAGATGCTCATTAACCAGCTGAGCCACCCAGGTGCCCCTGAACTTACTTGATTTAGAAGTTAATGATTTACTTTTTGTAATTTATCTGATATCCCAAAATGTATCCCTGTGCCTGCTATATTATTTCTATTTCTAAATAAATTTTCTGATTTAAAATATGATATTAATAACTATACTTTGAAATTATAACTTTTGTTGTCTCAAGGTAGGTGAGCTCATGAACAGGGGAGGAAGACTTTTATTGTCTATCCTTTTTGTACCTTTTGAATATTGTGCCATTTCATGTATGCATGTAAACAATAAAAAGTGGGACCTACCCCCTCCAACCCCCTTACCCCTGCAATGATGCTGTATTAGAAGAGATAACACCTAAATTTTCTCTTTTCTCTATATAAATATTTAGCAGGTACTCAGTAACGAATGAACAGAATGAATAACCCCAATACAGGCCTAATTCAACACACAGGGTTTAGATAGGAACCACATTTCATATCTGGCTGATGAGCTGACAGCAGAATAGGAACTCCTCAACTACTAACTCTTCCTTCTTTAAAAGAATAATAATCTTTGAAAGAATCAGTCAGTTTTTGAAACTCAACCCTGTGTGGTTCACCAAATTTCTAGCACCATGGGTAGGCTGTGTGTATGTGTGCTGGGGTTCAAGGAAGTTCAGCAATAATGACTTTATGTTACTACAATGTAGTGTAAAGACCCAGAATTTTTTTTTTTAAGATTTTATTTATTTATTTGATAGAGATCACAAGTAGGCAGAGAGGCAGGCAGAGAGAGAGGAGGAAGCAGGCTGTCTGCAGAGCCGAGAGCCTGATGTGGGGCTCGATCCCACAGCCCTGGGATCATGACCTGAGCCGGAGGCAGCGGCTTCAACCCACTGAGCCACCCAGGCGCCCCAAAATCCAGAATTTTTAAAGAAACCACAAATAAGCTAAACTGAATCCTGTATTTCTGATGCTTTGTTTAATGTTACAACAATTCTACATTTTCAAGACTCATCTAAGGGTTAATACTGACTGTAAAAACCAAACACACTATACATATTTTACTTCACTGGGCTCACATTTAAAAGCAAATGTCTGAATTTGTCTGACAGTCAGTTTGAACTGGAGTCAATTCAAATTCTTGCCTTTTATTTGTCTTGCTGCCAGACAAAATTTGTTGCAGAATTTGCAATAAGCATCCATCTTCCTCTTCTACTTATAAGATGAACCATCAGTAGCATTCTAGACATTACCTGTTATCACACATTGAGTCTGCTCACTCAGTTGAGATGTAGGTGCTAATATAATCCCACTAAACTTGTGGAAGAAGTTTCTGAGGCCTAGTAATAGAAAAAGATGCTTAGTCCCTTGTTAACTCTCTTGTTGCTTTTTCTGACTTTTTTTTTTGGGAGCAGGGAGGTGGTGGGATATGAGTGTACAGTGTTTATCCTTGATAGTTTTCAAGATAATAGTTACCACTTACTGGGATGAAAAGTACAGCATAGGGAATACAGTCAATAGTATTGTAATAATGGATGATGGCAGATGGTAACTGCATTTATCATGATGAGCATAACATAATGTACAGAACTGTCAAATCACTACACTGTATACCTGAAACCTAACACTGCATGTCAACTATACTTCAATAAAAAATAAAAAGCATTGCTTTTAATTAAAAAGTTACCATTTATTATGAAGAGTCTTCCACATATATATTAAGATTTTTGGGGCGCCTGGGTGGCTCAGTGGATTTAAGTCTCTGCCTTCAGCTCAGGTCATGATCTCAGGGTCCTGGGATCGAGCCCCACATCAGGCTCTCTGCTCAGCAGGGAGCCTGCTTCCCCCCCTCTCTCTGCCTGCCTCTCTGCCTACTTGTGATCTCTCTGTCAAATAAATAAATAAAATCTTAAAAAAAAGGAGATTTTTATTTATTTGACAGAGAGAGAGAGAGATAAAGTGTACAAGTGGGGTGGGTGGTGGGGGCAGAGGGAGAGGGAGAAGCAGGCTTCCCATTGAGCAGGGAGTCTGATGCAGGGCCTGATCCCAGAATCCTGGGATCATGACCTGAGCTGAAGACAGATGCTTAACTAATTGACCCACCCAGGCACCCAGGTCTCCCATATATTATTTCATATTTAATCCTCTCAACAATCTCCAAAGTATTATCATTTCCATCTAACAGGTGAAGAAATGTAAGGTTAGACAATCTATTCCTGTGTTTCACAGCTAAATAAGATACAAAGCCAGGATCTGAATCAAAATCAGTCTCACTCTAAAGCCTGTATTTTTAACTATGTTGTCTCACAAGATGAGGATATGTTTTCTTGGTTCTCAGCAGCCCACATTTCTAGGTGTAAAACACTAAATGGTCTGTGTACTGCACTTGAGAATAAAATTGTGGACTAGAGTGAAAGACATCAACACTTGTAGGTTTATTTTTGGCTGAAAAGGAGGTTATTGATTTTATGTTTGACCTCTCTCTGCCAGAAAAGAAATAGAAGCAGCAATAAAGCCGCATACTGGTGGCAAAGAGCAGAAGAGGCAAGAAGCAAAAAAGAAAATGTCAAAGTAAAAGGCAGCAAGAGGACAGAAACTCAACAGTGCAAAGCTGGAAGGTTATTATGAGACACATAATGTGTTTCTCTTTGTGAGTATTTTACTGATGATATGAAAAACAAAGCTCAGTTCTTAAAGGGCTAAAAAATTTCAGAAGTATCTTTTTTTAAGTTATGAAAAAAAAAAGGGAATGTAATTTGATTCAATCAACCATGATAAATTCTTTAATATAGAATGTGTGGTTTTTAACAATGTTACAGGAGACAATTTAATGTTATAGGAGAGGGGGCACCTGAGTGGCTCAGTTGGTTAAGAATCTGCCTTAAGCATCTGCTTAGGTCATGATCCCAGGGTCCTAGGATGGAGCCCTGCATCAGGCTCCCTGCTCAGTGAGTAGTTTCCTTCTGCCTCTCCCTCTGCTCCTTCTCCTGCTTGTGATCTCCTTCTCTCCCACCTCTCAAATAAATAAATAAAATCTTTAAAAAAAAAAGGTTACAGGAATATGCTAATTATATATTCTCCATAAACAAAGAAGATTACAAATATAAATAGAGACAGGTCCCAATTTTTTTTTTGAGATTTTATTTATTTGACAGACAGAGATCACAAGTAGGCAGAGACGCAGGCAGAGAGAGAGGAGGAAGCAGGCTCCCTGCCAAGCAGAGAGCCTGATGTGGGGCTCAATCCCAGGATCCTGGGACCATGACCTGAGCTGAAGGCAGAGGCTTTAACCTACTGAGCCACCCAGGTGCCTCTGGGTCCCAATTTGTTAAAACTAAAACAAAAAATGTATGTATAATACAACAAAATCCTAACAGCAGTTCTCTCTTCTTTGTGATTTATGATTTCTCCCAGATTGTCTATAAAAAGTTTTACCAGTTTTTTTGAGAACTATAATTACTACCTATTTTCAAAAGTTCTTCATCACCTCAAACAGAAACTCTGTGACCATTAAGAAAAACTCCCTGTTCCCTCTGACTCCTAGATCCTAGTAACTCTATTCTATTTTCTGTCTCTATAAATTTGCTGATTCTAGATACCTCATCTAAGTGGAATCATATATTATTTGTTCTTTCGTGTCTGGCTTATTTCACTTAGCATGATGTCTTCATGGTTTATCCACATTGTAGCATGTGTCAATATTTCCTTCCTTTTCACTGCCAAATTAATATCCCATTCAAGGTATATGCATTTTGTTTATCTATTCATCTGTTGGTGGACATTGGGTTGTTTCCATCCATATTCATGTACAAGTTTTGTTTGAACATCTGTTTTCAATTATTTCGGGTCTCTATCTAGGAATGGCATTGTTAGATCATATGTTAATTCTATGTTTAACTTTCTGAAGAATGACCACATTGTTTTCCACAATGGCTATGACATTTTATGCTTCCATCTATAATCCACAAGAGTTCCAACCTCTTCACATCCTCTCCAACACTTGCTATTGTCTTTTTCTATTTCTTTTTGTGATAACAGCCCTCCTAGTAAGTGTGAAGTATCTCACTGTGGTTTTAATTTACATCTCCCTTTTGATTAATAATGCTGAGCATCTTTTTGTGCACTTATTGGTCATCTGTATATCTTCTTTGGCAAAATGTCTATTCAAGTCCTCTGCCTTTTTTTTTTTTTTTTAACTTTTATTTATTTAGTTGGGAGAGAGAGTGAGCAAGAGAGAAAGTGTAGGTGGTGGGGAGGGGCAGAGGGAGATGGATAAGCAGGCTCCCCGCTGAACGAGGAACTCTGCAGACTCTTGGGGCACAATCCTGGGAATCCAGGATCATGACCTGAGCTAAAAGCAGACGTTTAACCAACTGAGCCACCCAAGTACTCTGTTTTTAATTGGGTTGTTTGGTATTTTTGTGTTGGGTTGTAGGAGTTCTTTATATATTCTGGACATTAATCCATTCTCAGATACATGATTTGCAAATACTTTCTCTCATTCTGTTGGCTGTCTTTTTAACTCTCAGTATCTTTTGATGAATAAAAGTTTTTAATTTCAATGGAATCAAATTTAACTATTTTTTTCTTTTATTGCCCATACTTTTGGTGTCCTATCCAAGAAACCAGGCATTTTTAACTCAGTAAAAAAGTAATAAAAAAAAAAAAGACAAAAAAATAGTTGCTAGTAGTGGGCTAGAAAATGCAGAAGGAAAATTATAGCTTACTACCTCTCATCATGAATTCAAAGTACAAGTATAGAAAAGCTCAAAATGAAGACTTTTAAACATCCACATTCCTCCTCTTACTAGATGTGACTTAGTAGAGGATCTCTTGGTCTAAAGATACATATAAAAGCTTCTCTATTTCAACCTTTCAACTTAGTAACTTTTTTTTTTTTTTAAGATTTTATTTATTGGAGCAACTGGGTGGCTCAGTGGGTTAAGCCTCTGCCTTCAGCTCAGGTCATGATCTCAGGGGTCCTGGGATCGAGCTCCGCGTCTCTGATCAGCAGGGAGCCTGCTTCCCCCCCCCCCCCCCCCCCTGTCTGCCCCTCTACATACTTGTGCTCTCTATCAAATAAATAAATAAAATCTAAAAAAAAAAAAAAGATTTTATTTATTTATTTGAGAGAGAAAGCAAGATAGAAAGCACCAGCAGGGAGGAGAGGCAGAGGGAGAGGGAGAATCAGACTCCCAGCTGAACAGGGAGCCCGATGTGGTACTCAATCCCAGGATCCTGGGTTATGACCTGAGCCAAAGGCAGACGCTTAAACAACTGAGCCATCCAGGCGCCCCATCAACTTAATAACTTTTACAACAAAAACGAAGTTACCCACTGGATCAAGAACTCATCAACTTTGTTCACCATTTATAGATGACATATCAGATCATTTGCACAGTTTAAAAACAAGTGGACCTGGGGCGCCTGGGTGGCTCAGTGGGTTAAAGCCTCTGCCTTCGGCTCAGGCCATGATCCCGGGGTTCTGGGATCGAGCCCCACATTGGGCTCTCTGCTCAGCAGGGAGCCTGCTTCCCTTCCTCTCTCTCTACTTATTTGTGATCTGTGTGTATCAAATAAATAAATAAAATCTTTAAAAAAACACACACACACACAAAAACAAATGGACCTAACAAGAGCCTTTTGGTATCAAACCATTTCATATGTTCTATGCAATTTACAACTGACTCCTAAGACTCACATCTCAAGGCAGAAGCCATGGTAAAGGGATTTATTCCTGGGTGTGCAAACATTAGTTCTATCATCTGTTATTTTTAAAAGACCCTTTTTTATTTTTCTTTTATAAAGATTTTATTTATTTGATGGGGGGAGCGGAGAGAAAGAGCACAAGCAGGGGCAGCAGGACAGGGAGAAGCAGGCTCCCTGCTGAGTATGGGATCCCAGGATCATGACCTGAGCCACAGGCAGACACTTAACTGACTGAGCCACCCAGGTACCCCTAAAAGACCCATTTTTCCTCCCCCCCCCTTTAAAAAAGGTTTTTATATATTTATTTGATGGAGAGAAGAGACAACAAGAGAGGGAACACAAGCAGGGGGAGTGGGAGAGGGAGAAACAGGCTTTCCACTGAGCAGGGAGCCCAATGTGGGGCTCGATCCCAGGACCCTGGGATCATGACCTGACTGGAAGGCAGGAAGGCAGAGTATTAAAGACTGAGCCACTGAGGAACCCCTCTCCTTTTTTTAAAAAAGCTTGTCACCTGGGGCGCCTGGGTGGCTCAGTGGGTTAAAGCCTCTGCCTTCGGCTCAGGTCATGATCCCAGGGTCCTGGGATCAAGCCCCGAATCGGACTCTCTGTTCGGCAGGGAGCCTGCTTCCTCCTCTCTCTCTCGCCTGCCTCTCTGCCTACTTGTGATCTCTGTCTGTCAAATAAATAAATAAAAATCTTAAAAAAAAAAAAAAAAAAGCTTGTCACCTTAAAAAAAATTCCCTTGGAAGCTGTATTTCCTTAGTGTGGTTAGAGAAACAAAAAGAGCTAAGCTAATGGCCAGTGCTAATGGGAGCGGTTAACAAGAAACACTAATGGACGTTGCTAACACTCTTTACACTGATGCCCAAGTGTGGTACAATATAGTCCTGTTATCTGGAAATTAAATAAAGCAAATAAATTAAAGCCTTCAGTTGTGTTCTTCTCTTTGCTTTCCTGGTAAAGCCATCTTTATTACTCCCCATACTACTTATATGGTCCAAAGGTCTTTTTAACCACCACTAAATGATTAAGAGCCTGTTAAGAGGGCTTTGTATAGATTTAATTTCTTTCTAAATGAGAATGACAGACATGTTTGTCAATGGGTATTGGGAATGGGGGTAAGAAGGAGGAGGATGCATCTCCAACAAATGTCTTAACTCCCAGTCAGTACTAACTTCAGGTTTTCTAGTTCTCTATAGAGATAGGTGTGGAGCAAAAGTCAGTCAGTCACAGTTTGTGGAAAGATATAAGTATAGTGGCATCTTGGGCTGGAGCAGGACACCATAGGAAACTGGGAGGACTGAGAGGAGAGTTACAAAAGGATGCCTATGAGGAAGGCTGGTTTGAAACTACAACATCAGTGGAAACCGTAAGTGGCAGAACATAGAATCGTTTACTTCTCAAGGCTGATCTCTGGTGTACTGTCTAATATTTAATTTCATCCTATGATTAGAGATTAGGCAAATTTTGAGCACTGTTTATTCCAGGACTAAAGTTCAAACCAGAGGTGTAGGAAAAGGGTGAACATAATTAGAAATTAATGCAAGGAAGTCATTTTAAGAAATGAAAAGACTAAGGAAAATTAGGGCCATCTGTAATTCATCTACTACCTAAGATTTTTTTCCCTAAATCGGCTGCATTCTGAAAACTATTCTTTTTATGGGTTCACCAGTAGTAATATCAGGAACTTTGATTAAGAGTGCCATATTTAGGGACGCCTGGGTGGCTCAGTTGGTTAAGCGGCTGCCTTCGGCTCAGGTCATGATCCCAGCGTCCTGGGATCGAGTCCCGCATCGGGCTCCTTGCTCGGCAGGAAGCCTGCTTCTCCCTCTGCCTCTGCCTGCCTCTCTGTCTGCCTGTGCTCGCTCACTCTAACTAATAAATAAATAAAATCTTTAAAAAAAAAAAAAGAGTGCCATATTTAAAACTCTGGTCCCAAATTTGTCTACAGCAGTGAAAATTATTGGAGAGAATGCTTTACTATGCTATAAATTCTTATATCCTACCAAATCTCAAGCAGGCAGAACCTCAAATCAGCTTAACAGCAATATCTCCAGGTGTTTTTGCTGTTCTTGTTTTTTGTTTTTTTAAATCTCATTTATCCTGGCCATCCATTCATCTGCAAGTCAGGGATCTGACTGTAGGGAAGGATCAAATCATGTATGAGTCTTCCAAAACCAGAAACCCAAAGGCAGAAGTGTGGTTATTATTCCCTTAGAGAATATACTTCCAAAGAGGATCTATATTTCCTAGGAGCCCTTTATTAATACTCCAGTATAAATCTCTGAGGTTAAATAAAGCAATTTGGAATAAAGTCTTCAGCCAAAATGTTTGAAGTTTATAGAACAGTGGTTCCCCAACTTGGTGCCCATGGGATACACCCCCAGATGACTAAAAATACTGACCACCCAGGGGCACCCGGGTGGCTCAATAGGTTAAGTCTCTGCCTTCAGCTTAAGTCATGATCTCAGGGTCCTGGGATCGAGCCCCGCATGGGGCTCTCCGCTCAGCAGGGAGCCTGCTTCCCTCCCACCCCTGCCCGCCCTCTGCCTGCCTCTCTACCTACTTGTGATCTCTCTCTGTGTCAAATAAATAAATAAAATCTTAAAAAAAAATACTACATCTGGATGCCTGGGTGGCTCGGCCAGTTAGGTGTCTGCCTTTGGCTCAGGTCATGACCCCAGGATCCTGGGATTGAGCCCCAAGTCAGGGTCCCTGCTCAGCAGAGAGTCTGCTTCTCCCTCTCCCTCTGCCACTCCACCTGCTTGGGCTCTTTTTCTCTGTCATTTATTTATTTATTTTTATATAAATAAATAAAATCTTTACCAAAAAATACTGACACCTGGTTCCCACCTGTATACACGTGATTTAATTTAACTGAGCAAGACCTGGGTACCAGGTCTTTAAATCCCTGCCCCCACATTCTAATGTACAGCAAAATCTGGGAACCACTGCTATAGAAAATGGTGTCTTCAATTTCTTCTGCTTTCAGTTCTGGGACTGACAGGGAACAAAAATCATAAGCCCTTATTTCTGGGATCTTTTGGGGCTGAATGAACCAAGAAAGCACAAGGTAACACCCACGATCCTGGAACCATTTCCACATGACCATGGTATTTTCTCTCCACAGAATTTCAGGCAAAAGTATAGTAGGGCCAGCTGAAACCATTGTCAAGCAAGTACCAATTTGGGGAATTGGTTGGGTAGATCTGTTACTGCTAAAGTATAAGCAAGCAGAGAACGGGTATAGGGTAGAGATGTAAGGCCAAAATGGGACACCTATCAAACATAGGCCACTCTAACCCCAGACTATGGGGACAGGGAGGCTGGGGAGAACAGTAAAGATCTAATACAAACCCTCCTCCCATTCCTAAATTCCCACACCATGGAAACTTTGCCTAAGTGCAGCAAAGGCTGGCTCACCACACCCTGAAATCTCACATCCTCCCTTTCTTCTGGCTGAGGTAACCACACACTATACCCACATTGGGAGGCAGCTCAGCAGAGGTCATCATGCCCTCGGCTGTCCAGCTGGAGTATTTGTCTGAAAGATACTGGAAATAAGAGGGGATGGTATCATCTCAGGGTGACAGCTTTGAAGAAATACTTGCCTGAGGCTGACATGGAATCACACTTGTCCATGGTTTTACTGCTTTATGGCCTAACAGGAAGAACCAGGATAAGAACATGGCTGGGGGCTAGTCTACATGAAGCACTTTTCCTTTCAGCCTTCTTCAGGTGTAGGCTGACAGAAACGCCTAACTGTCGAAGCCACTTTTTCTTTCTTGGTAACCTCCACTTGGCATTTTCAGGCTTTGTTAACAGAGCAGAACCAAACCACACTGTAGTTTTCAGAGCCAAAAAAGACAGGAGATAGTGATGTAGAGAGAGGAATGGTTGAGATCAGAGTGGATGATCTTCTGCTCAGAGTGGCTTTGGGAAGCAGTGTCTCTTATGGTTATAAACACTTCTGGATTTCCTTCCTCTAACTTGTGACAATAATTATTGTGAAATTTTCAATGGCTTCTGTTTTGGGTTGAATTGTGTCCCCCTCTATTGGTTGAACTGAAGCCCTAACCCCTGATACCTCAGAATGTGATCTTATTTGGAAACAAGGTCTTTACAAGGGCAATCAAGTTAAAATGAGGTCATTTGAGTGGGCTCTAATCCAATACGGCTGGTGTCCTAACAAAAGGGGAAATTTGGACACACTAACAAACACACAGAGGGAAGAAGATGTGAAGGCACACAGAGAGAAGTCAGCCATGGGACTGGAGTGATGACATGTATAAGCCAAGGGATGCCAAGGATTACTGGCAAACACCAAAAGCTAGAAGAGGCAAGGAAACATTCTTCCCTAAAATATCAGAGAGAGTAGTCCTGCTGCTTGATATCTGACATCTAGCCTCCACAACTGTGAGATAATAAATTTGTTCTAAACTACCCAGTTTTTGGTACTTTTTTATAGTAGCCTTAGGAAATACAGCCCCCAAAGCAGACCTGGTATTGATTAAATCAGTCAGATTTTACCTCAGTCAGCCTCAGTGATTTACTGCTGCTAGCCAAGATTACAGTCTAGGTCAGTGGCTCTCAAATAGGGTGGGTGAAACACAGTGGTGATGGCAGCAAATTATAATTCTTTGGGAAGCCGTTTCATAATAAATACCTAAGCTCTATATTGAGCCTGTTAATTCAGAACATTAGGAATAAGGGATGTCAACATATCTTCTAATTAAACAAGCTCCCCAACTGATACCACAGACTTGCTCTGATCTCATGCACCACCCTGCCACCCCCAAATGAGTAACACTAACTTAAATAAAAGGATAAAATTTTGGGTCTTACTCAAATTTAGCTGTAGATCTAATGTAATCCCAATTAGAATCTCAGCAGGTTTTTTGTCATAAAAATTCACAAACTGATCCTAATATTTATATGAAAATGCAAAAGGCCAAGAATACCCAAGGCAATCTTGAAGTAGTACAATAAAGCTGGAGAACTTAGAGTACTAGATACCAAGCCTCATAAAGCTATAGTTATTAAGACAGTGTAGTACTGACATAAGACTAGACAAATGGATGAGTGGAACAGAAGACAGGGTCCTGAAATAAACCCACACCTATGTCACTTGACATAACAAACGTGACACTGCAGTGTGTGTGGGGGGTGGATAGAGGGAGAAGGATGGCTTTTCAATAAGGTGTTGGGTCAATTAGGTAGCCATATGGAAAAAGTAGAATCTTGACTCCCAACTCATACCCTAAACAAAAATCAATCTCAGATAGACTGTAAATCTATATATGAGAATGTAAAAAAAAATAAAGTTCTCAGAAAAACACGTAAAAGGATCTCTTTATTACCTTGGAAAAGGCAAAATTTCCTTAAACAGGACACGAAGCACTTACTATAGAAGAAAAAAAAGAAAAACTAGACTTTATAAAAATGAAGAACTTCCATTCATGAAAAGTTACCATTAAGAGAACAGGCAAGATACAAAATAAGAAGACATTTTCGTAAAATATGTAAAAAAAATTCCTACAAATTTGTAAGAAAAAACACAACCGAATCCAAAAGTGGTTAAAAGGTTTGAACACGCACTTCATAAAAGATTTCCAAATGGCCAATAAGCACATGAAAAGAGCTTGATTTCATGATCTTCATGGAAATGCAAATTAGTATCACACAAACACCAAACACGATGGCTAAAATGAAAAAAGACAAGTAAGGTCAAGTGTTGATAAGGATGCAAAGCAACCAGGATTCTAATCAGAAGTAGGAGTATAAATTGGTTTAGATACTTTGGAAAACTGGCAATATCCACTGGAGCTGACCATATGTGCACCTAAGGACTCAGGAATTCCATTCCTAAGTATATACAGAATAGGAATGTGCATATATATTCCTCAGAAGACACATACAACAATTTTTCCAGCAGTGTTTTGCATAACAGCCTCAAACTGCAAACAATCCAAATGCTCATCAAAAACTGAACAGTGTTACATTCACATAATGAAATACTATAAAATAATGAGAATAAACAAACTACCACTACGTGTAACAACATGGATAAATTTCACTGGCATAATGTTGAACAGCTAGACCTAAAAAAGTATATACTGTAATGATTTTATTTATATAACGTACAAA
>RCUC01136208.1:0-49467 GCA_003697995.1 Taxidea taxus jeffersonii
CTCTCTCTCTCTCTCTCAAATAAATAAGTAAAATCTTAAAAACAACCTAAATAAATATGAAAGAACTATGAAAATGTTGGAAAGGTGCTGTGAAAGAGAATAAATAGGTTATGTGTTTCAATGTATCACGAGAGAAGGCCTATCTGAAGAGATCATATCTACACTGAACGTGATTAAGTGTAAAAAAGCTGTGTGTGGAAACAGGGCTGTGTAGTGGTGGAAAAGCAACAGGCACACAGGTCCGACTTCAGAAAAGAGCCTGGACATTCAAGAAACAGACAGAAAGTCTATTTGGACGGAGCTCAGAGGGATGGGGGGAAGAACAGTAGAAAATGAGGTTGGAGGGCTGGATGGGGGCTAGACTATGCTGAGTCCTGGTAAGAAGCCATGGTAAGAAGTTTGGAATTTGATCTACTCTATATGTAATACAAGGGATCTGAAGGAGTAAGAGAGACAGAGACAGACATGGTCTGACTTAATTTTAAAGACACTGTTCTGCTGGCAGTGTAGAGAGGATGGAGGAGAGGAGAACAAGACAGAAAGCAAGACATTGGTAGACAACTGAGGAAGGTAGGTTCTTAATAACGATATGTGAGAAAATGCCAAAACTCTAAAAAATACCATCAGTGAACTTATCCCAAAAGGTTAGCTTCTAGGTGGTAATTAGAAAAAGCAGGAGAGTTGTGGCATTATTTTTCTCATTAATATATATTATTTTGCAATGGTATTTTTGGAGACTATATATGGGAGAAATATGAGAGATGTGGGAAAATGTCCTTAGTGTTTGAAAGTGAAAGCTCGGGTGAAAGTGAAGTGTCAGGATGTCTGTAATTTTCTTTAAAATGTTTCAGCAATAGGACTTGCATGTGCATGGAAGTATGTGTGTATATAAGCAAATATGACAAAATGTTAATAATCTATCTCAGTGGTAGGTAAATGGGTATTCATTCTTAACTCTTATTTTCTATGCTTAAAAATATGTTTAACTTTTCATTATGAAAAATTTTTAAAAAGAATTAATTTATTTATTTGAGAGAGAGAGAGAGAGAGAGAGAAAGCACAAATGGGGGAGGGGCAGAAGGAGAGGGAGCCTGACACAGGGCTCAATCCTAGGACCCTAAGATCATGACCTGAGCCAAAGGCAGACACTTAACTGAGTTTCCTGGAGCCCCCCAAATTTTTTGTGGGAGAAAATGTTTTCAAGTTATATATTTGATGAAGGGTTAATATATAAACATACAAAGAAACACTACAATTCAACTTTGGTATTGATAAATAGCAAATAAACAAACCTGATTTAAAAATGGGTGGGCGGGGGCCTGGGCAGCTCAGTAAGTTAGGTGTCTGACTCTTGATTTCGGCTCAGGTCATGAGCTCAGTGTCCTGAGATCAAGCCCTGCATTGGGTTCCACTCAGCATGGAGTCTGCCAGAGATTCCCTCTCTCCCTTTCTCTCTGCCCTTACCCTGCCACATACTTGCTCTCTAAAATAAATAAATAAATCTTTAAAAAGGGGGGGGGCGGTACAAGCCTTGATAGACATTTCTCCAAAGAAATATACAAATGGCCAATGGTCCCATGAAAAGATGTTCAACATCACTATTAGGGAAATGCAAATCAAATCTTTAATAAGACACTACCTCACTCCCATCAGGATAGCTACTATAAAAAAAAACAAAAAACAGAAAATAGGGCACCTGGGTGGCTCAGTTGGTTAAGCAACTGCCTTCAGCTCAGGTCATGATCCTGGAGTCCCGGGATCGAGTCCCACATTGGGCTCCCAGCTCCACGGGGAGTCTGCTTCTCCCTCTGACCTTCTCCTAGCTCATGCTCTCTCTCACTGTCTCTCAAATAAATAAAATATTAAAAAAAAAAAACAGAAAATAACAAGTGCTGGAAAGGTTGTAGAGAAATTGCTATCCTTGTGCACCGTTAATGGGAATGTAAAACGTGGTGCTATGGTGGAAAATGGTATGGTTGTTCCTCAAAACTTAAATATAGAATTACCACATGATCCAGCAATTCTACTTCTGGGCATATACCCAAAAGAATTGAAAGCAGAAAGCAGGGACTCAAATAAATATGCAGATATCCATGTTCATTGCAGCATGGTCCACAATAAAGTGTGGAAGTAATATAAGTGTCTACCGATGGATAAATGGACAAACATGTGGTTTATATGTACAACAGAGCATTATTCAGCCTTAAAAAAAGGGAAGAAAATTCTGACATATGCTACAACATGGATGAAACTTGAAGACGAAGTCTATACTAAGTGAAATAAACCAGTCACAGAAAGACAAAAAGACTACATGATCCTATTTATATGAAGTACTTAGAATAGTCAAGCTAATAGAGATAGGAAGTAGAATGGTGGTTGTCAAGGTTAGGGTGAAGGGAATGAGGAGTTACTGTTTAATGAGTACAGAGCAGTTTCAGTTTGAGATAATGAAAAAGTTCTGGAGCTGGACAGTAGCGATACCAAAACAAATATGAATGTATTCAGTGTCACTGAACTATATAAAATTAAAATGGTTAAAACTATAAATTTTATGCTACATATTTTACTACAATTTTTTAAAAAGTTGCAGTAACGATGACAGTGTGCTACTGCCATAAAGATAAGACAAACAGATCAAGAAAAAGTTCAAAAATGGACTTATACATGTATAGTCATTTGATTTTCAACAAAGGCATCAATGCAGTTAGTTCAATGGAGAAACATTTATCTTTTCAGCAAATGGTGCTGGAACAACAGGACAAACTTATGCAAGGGAAAACTGAGCCTTTATCCTTATGTCACACCATATATTCAAATTACTTTTATACTTATCATAGTTTTAAGCATAAAAACTAATTATACAGCTTCAACAAGAAAACACAGGAGATTATCTCTGCAATCCTAGAAACAAAGATTTCATGAACAGGACAAAAGCAATTAACTGTAAAAGAAAAAAATGACAGACTAGACTCCATAAAAATTTTTAAAATATGCCCACCAAAAGACATTGTTATGAAAATGAAAAGGCAAACTGTATACTGAGAGAAGAATATTTGCAATCATATATTTGATGAAAGACTTGTATACTGAACATATAACTTGTGAATATAAATTTTAAAAAACAACACCATTTTTTAAAAAAAGCAATTATAAAAATGTCAGTTAAGCACATGGAAAGATGCTCAGTATGTTATTAAGGAAAAGCAAATTTAAACTATAATGATATACTACACACCAATTGAAAACACACCAAGAGTTGGAGAGAATGTGGAAAAACTACAACTTCCACACATTGTTCAGTGGAAATGTAAAATAGAACCACCACTCTAGAAAAAGCTTGGCAATTTTTTACAAAGCTAAACACACCCCTACCATATGATGATATCTCTCCATTCCTAGAGATTTACCCAAGACAAACGTAAGAAAAGCATGTGCACAAGAATGGTTACAGCAGTTTTATCTTTATAGTGTGTTTATAGCAGCTCAATACTGGGACAACCCAAATTTCCGTTAACAAGTGAATGGATAAATGCATAGTGGTATATCTACACAATGGAATACTACTCAGCAATAAAAAAGAATAAAGACTGGGAAAGTTTCTTGTTTCCTTAAACATTTCTTTTTCATTTTACAATGCATGTATTATTTTTAAAAGAGCAAAAAACAGCATTTGAGCATAAAAAAGAATAAACTGATGATATAACATAGATGAATCACAAAATAATTATGCTGAGTTAGACACCCCCCATCCCCACCAAAGTACATTCTGTGTGAATGCATTTGTATAAAATGGTTTACAATATAAAATGATAGTGACAGCAGAACAGTGATTGCAACTGCCTAGAAATGGAGGGTGAGGGTGGAGGGATTACCAAGGGTCACAAGTAAACTTCTGGGTGTGATAGATATGTTATCTTGATTGCAGTGATGGTTTCACAGATGTATAAATATTTAAACTCTTCAAACTGCACACTTTAAATACATACAGTTTATTGTGTGTCACTCATACTTCAATAAAGAATGTAACCTAAGAATTCTAGAACATGCAACACTGTGGTTCTTACGTGAAGTTGACTGAAAGGGAACTCAGAAAGTTTATCACCCATGTACACTTTCTTAAGGGGGAAAATTCTTCATGAAGACAATCTGGCCAACAAGATTACTCATGAAGAATTGCAAATGAGGAAGCTGTCTTGTGAAAGATAGGCAGATGGTCACAGCAAAGGAACTGTGGAAATAAGATTAGAAAAGCAGAAAGTAAATGTTGTTTTTAAAGTGTAAGCCACAAAACAGAAAAATTATTTAATCATAATAAACAAGAATAAAAATCTCAGCACATGCTAACAAAACACCCTAGTATTAAAAGAAATCACAATAGATACGATTTTGTTTTTGAAGTAATTTGAGAAATAAAGGTTTGAACATATTTAAAATGTACACCTGAAAATTAAGCTCCTAAATCAAGAGAAAACAACAAAGAAAAGATAAAAATTAGATGGAATAAATATATATATACAGTACAATTAAATGAGATAAACTCATCTATTTTTAAAAAAGACTATAGGATTGTGTTAGAAAACTAAAGCCCAACTAAAAACTGTAAATACCTAATACAAAATGATGCAGAAATGCTGACAAACAATGGGCAAAAACAGGGTAAATGCCCCTACCCCTAAAAAAGGAAGAGAAAAAGCACACAGATAAGGGTTACAAAACTAATAATCTTACAATGAAAAAATGTCTGAGTTTAGGTTTTAATTTGTATTTTCTGGGTGGATAATATGGTTGAGCAGTTTTCAAATGTCCTTTCTGCCATCTGTACATCCTTTTCAGTAAAATGTCTGGTCATGTCCTTTGCTGATTCCTGACTGAATTTTATTATTGAGTTTTGAGAGTTCCTGATAAATTCTATAAACTAGGTCCTTTGTCAGACATATGGTCTGCAAATATTTTCTCTTAAGTCTATATTCTGGCTTTTTATCTTTCACATGGTCTCTGGCAGAGCATGATTTAATTTACAAATTTTTCCTTTATGGATTGTACTTCTGGTATCAGAAGTCTTTGGTGTCAAGTACTCTGCTAGCCTGGTATCCTGAAGCTTTTCTCCAGTGTTTTTTTCTAAAAGTTTTATAGTTTGGGGGTCCCTGGGTGGCTCAGTTGGTTAAGCGACTGCCTTTGGCTCAGGTCACGATCCCAGAGTCCTGGGATCGAGTCCTGCATTGAGCTCCTGGCTCAGTGGGGAACCTGCTTCTCCCTCTGATCCTCTCCCCTCTCAGGCTGTTTCTCACTTTCTCTCTCTCAAATAAATAAAATTAAAAAAAAAATAAAGTAATAAAAATAAGAGTTTTAAGGTTTTATATATTTTTGCATAGTTTTATCTTTAAGTCAATAATCATTTATGAGCTAATTTTTGTATAAGCTGTGAGAGATGTCTATATATTTTAATACTATTTTAGTATCTTTTGGTGTTCTTTGTTCTCAGTTTTTAAGGCTATTTTTGAGCCAGCTACTTAGCTTTTTTTGTACCATTTATCTTTAAAATGGAGGGTATGCCTGGGTGGCTCAGTTGGTTAAGCAGCTGCCTTCGGCTCAGGTCATGATCCCAGCGTCCTGGGATCAAGTCCCACATCGGGCTCCTTGCTTGGCAGGGAGCCTGCTTCTCCCTCTGCCTGCCACTCTGTCTGCCTGTGCTCGCTCCCGCTCTCTATCTGACAAAATAAATAAAAATAAAATCTTTAAAACGGAGGGTATGAAATGGTAATGTGAAGAGAGCAGAGTAAAAAATGGGCATGAGACAGAGAGCAGATAGTTCTGAGAAGACTCAGAATTTGAAGTAGAAAACAAAAACAAAACCAAAGAACCTGTGTTCAAATATCAGCTCGACTCTTACTAGCCAAGTAACCCTGGGAATATGTGAGGAGGCTTCCTGTCAACTGTGAAGAGCTGTACAGATGTTAGCCTCTACTGAGGGCCTTCTAGCGTCCCAAACACTTCCCCACCTCCAGCAAGGAATTAACTTGACACGATGAGAAATAGCTGCTCTGGGCACTGAAATCAGTTGTTATACTGTAAAACTTGATTATGCAGAATGAGAAATCAAAGCTATGTCCACAACGAAAATCATGGAAAATCAATAAATACAACTATTAACATGTACTACATTTGGGTATTGGGATACAAGGATAACTCCCAAGTTCCCACTCTAGAGTACAGTGGTTTAGAACTTACGCTTTAAAGTCCAAAAGCCTGGTATTAAATTCTAGCTTTACCACTTACTAGTCACTTACTGGGTTAAGTTACTTAAACTCTCGATTCTTTAATATCTCCTCTGAAAAATGATCATGTAATTAATAACTATCCCATGTATTTAAGAATTAAAAGAGTACCCAGCACTTGGCAATATCCATATTACTTAGAGTTATATATTATTTTTCCAAATTTTCCATATTTTTTACAAGCATATGTTTCCTTTTTTTTTTTATAAAGATTTTATTTATTTGTGAGAGAGAGAGAGAGAGAGAGAGCGAGCACAGGCAGACAGAGTGGCAGGCAGAGGCAGAGGGAGAAGCAGGCTCCCTGCCAAGCAAGGAGCCTGATGTGGGACTCGATCCCAGGATGCTGGGATCATGACCTGAGCCGAAGGCAGCTGCTTAACCAACTGAGCCACCCAGGTGTCCCAAGCATATGTTTCTTTTGTAATAGAACCACTTTCTTTAAAAAAAAAAAAGATGAATACTTTTATAATTCTCTGTATGTCAAAATCACAGCTCCCTCTCCCTTTATCTTAAGAAAATAGTAAGGCCATTCCCAAGAAAATTTAGAACAGTGGTTGATAATCTATAGTCCATAAGCCAAGTCTAATCTACCACCAAATTTTTGTTTTTTCCTTTTTTATTGTAGTAAAATACTCATAATGTAAAACTTACCATTTAAAAAAATATTTTATTTATTTGACAGAGAGAGACATAGCAAGAGAGGGAACACAAGCAGGGAGAGTGGGAGAGGGAGAAGGAGGCTTCCTGCTGATCAGGGAGCCCATGTGGGACTCGATCCCAGAACCTTGGGATCATAACCTGAGCTGAAGGCAGACGTTTAATGACTGAGCCACCCAGGTGCCCCATCTTAACTATTTTTAATTGTACAGCTCAGTGGCATTAAATACATTTGCAGTGTTGGGCAACTGTCACTACCATCTATCACTAGAACTCCTTTCATCTTGCAAACTTCAAATTCTGTACCCACTAAACAACTCTCTAGTCCCTCCTCCTTCCACGCCTGGCAAGCACCATTCTTACTTTGTCTTTACAATTTTGACTAGTCTAAGTACTTTGTATAAGGTAGAACCATACAGTATTTATCGTTTTGTAACTGACTTATTTCACTTAGTGTATGTCCTTAAGATTCACTCATGCTATACCATATGTCAGGTTTTCCTACCTTTTTAAGGGTGATATGTGTTCTATTATATGTATAAACTTCATTTTGTTTATCCGTATATCTGTCGGTGGACCCCTGAATTGCTTCCATGCTTTGACACAGTATATCATCCTTTTTATATGCTGTTACATTCAGTTTGCTAGTCTTTTGCTGAGGACTTTGCATCAATGTTCGTCAGGGATATTGTCTGTACTTTTCCTTCATTGTCGTGTCATTGGCTTTCGTATCAGAGTAATGCTGGAATTATGAAATGTTCTCTTCCTCTTAAATTTTTTAGAATTATGAAATGTTCTCTTTCCTCTTAAATTTTTTGGAAAAGTATAGGGAAGGACTGGGAGTTTTTCAAATGTTTGGTGGAATTCACCAATGAAGCCATCAGGTGCAACTTTTTTTGGCTGGGAGACTTTGGATTACTGATTGACTCTTCTTACCAGTTATATAGGTCTCTTCAGATTTTCTATTTCTTTATGACTTAATCTTGGTAGGTATTGTGTTTCTTAGAATTTGTCCATTTAATTGAGGCTATCCAATTTGTTGGTGTACAATTGTTCACAGTACTCTCCTATAATTCTTTTTATTTTTGTATGATCAGTAGTGATGTCCCCACTTTCATCTCTGAATTTAGTAATTTGGATGCCTTTCATTCTTAATCCACATAGGTAAGACTTTGTCAACTTTGTTGGTATTTTCAAAGAAGCAATTTTTGGTTTCATTTATTTCCTCTATTTTTCCTATTCCCTAGCTCACTTATCTCTGATCTAATCTTTATTACTTCTTTCCTTTTGCTACCTTTGGGTTTAGCTTATTCTTATTTTTGTAGTTCCTTAAGTTGTAAAGTTAGATTATTGATTTGAGATCTTTTCTAACATCAGCATTTACAACTATAAATTTCCTCCTTACCACTGCTTTTGGTGTATTACATTTTTTAGTATGTTGTGTTTTCATTTTCATTCATCTCTCTATAGTTTCTAATCTCCCTTGTGTAATTTCCACAAATATGCAAATTTTTCAGTTTTCCTTCTGTTACTGATTTCTAATTCCATCTTCTTGTGATTGCAGACGATACTCTGTATGATATCTATCTTATAAAAACTACTGAGGACTTCTGGGAAGATGGCAGAGTAGAAGATCCTAACCTCACCTCTTTCCCACAGACAAACCTAGATAACAGCTACATGAGTGTAACTAACCAAGAAAATGATGTGGAGACTGGAAGAACAGACTTGTCACAGTCAATTGTAGAGAAGAGGCCACACTGAAAAGGGTAGCAGGGGGAGAAACGTGGTCGGGAATCAATCTGCCTATAAGGCTAACCACAGCAGGAGAGATACCACAAGCATGTGGAAATGTTAGGAGCAAACTCTACACCAGGCACCTCAGACATGGGGACCTACCCTAATGAAACCACATAACATTTGCCTTTGAAAACCAGTGGGGCTTAAATCTGCAAGGTTTACAATCAGTGGAGCTTAACTCTGGTTACTTTTAAAATCAGTGGGCTTAGTTCTGGGAGAGCCAGGGAGCCTTAGGAAGCTGAGTCCCTGTCTGTCTGTCTTTCTTTCTTTCTTTATTTTTTAAAAGATTTTGTTTATTTATTTGACAGACAGAGATCACAAGTAGGCAGAGAGGCAGGCAGAGAGAGAGAGAGGAGGAAGCAGGCTCCTCGCTGAGCAGAGAGCCTGATGCGGCACTTGATCCCAGGACCCTGGGATCATGACCTGAGCCAAAGGCAGAGGCTTCAACCCACCGAGCCACCCAGGCACCCCGAGTCCCTGTCTTTAAAGAGAAAACAAGACAATCCCATGGAGATAGTTCATAGAAGCAGCAGTTTGAAAAGCATGTGGGGTATATGTGAAGGTGATTATTTATTCAGAACATGTGCTGGAGGAGCTGGGATCGTTAGAAGACTTCTCTAAGAACAAAATAACTATTTTTTTTCCTGCAGATCTGCCCCATCCAACCTGTCCTGCTTGGTAAGAGTCCCTTCAAAGTGGCTCCTGCTCTGTCACTTCCAGCAAGTAGTCCTGGAAGGGGCCAGTACCCCAAAGTAATTTCTGCTTTGAGAAAAGGGGGACATAACCACACACACCAATTAAACTGCAGCCCCAGCACATGAACTGGGAGTACATACCTGATCCTACTGCCAGCCCTATCCACCAACAAAAATCTCTCAGGGGTACCATGAGACAGCACTGCAGTTCCATATAACTACCGACCGGGGAAATGAGCTGTGGGCAGGCATCTGGCCTGACCACTAGATACTACCCAGCAAGTGCAAGGTAGCCCCAGACTGGCCTCTTAACAGCAAAGGGCCCAAACTGTGGCCCAAACAGGAAAAGTGGACAACTGTAGCTGACTGGACTAAAAGCAAACATAGCTTAGCCACAACAGTAGGGCACATGCAACCCACACAGGATACAACCCTGAAGTGTCTGGTTCTGGTGAACATGGGTCACTGCACTACAGGGCACCAAAGAATTCTTCTGAAGGCTACTTTCAAAATTGGGAAACAGGGATGATTTTTCCTAATACATAGAAATAAACACAGGGTTAGACAAAATGAAGACACAGGAATATATCCCAAATGAAGGAACAAGACAAAAACACCAAAAGGCATACATGAAATGGAGATAAGCAATATACCTAAGAATTCAAAATAATGGTCATAAAGATACTTAATGCACTTGAGAAAACAGTGAAGGATCTCAATGAGACCTTCAACAAAGAGACAGCAAATATAAAAAAGAACCAATCAGAGATGAAGAACTCAATAACTTTTAAATTAAAAATACACTAGAGGGAATCAGCAGCATATTAAAGGAGGTAGAACAGATCAGTGAGCTGTAAGACAGAGTAATGGAAAGCAAACAACCTGAAACAGCAAAAAGAAAAAAGAACTGGGACGCCTGGGTGGCTCAGTTGGTTAAGCGGCTGCCTTCGGCTCAGGTCATGATCCCAGCGTCCTGGGATCGAGTCCCACATCGGGCTCCTTGCTTGGCAGGGAGCCTGCTTCTCCCTCTGCCTCTGCCTGCCTCTCTGTCTGCCTGTGCTCACTCTCTCTCTCTAACAAATAAATTAATTAAAAAAAAAAAAAAGAAAAAAGAACAGTAAAAAATGAGAATAGGTTGAGGGAATTAAGAACATATGCATTACAGGGATCTGAGGAAAAGAAAGAGAAAAGGGGGCAAGAGCTTTATTTGAAGAAATAATAGCTGAAAATTTCCTGACTCTGGGGAAGGAAACAGAAATCCAGATATAGGAGGCACAGAGAATCCCCAACAAAATCAACCCAAGGAAGTCCACATTAAGACACATAATAATTAAAATGGCAAACAAACAAACAAACAGTGGTAAAGAGAGAATTTTAAAAGTAGCACACTCAGGAGGAACCCCATAAAGCTGTTAGCTGATTTTTCAGCAGAAACTATGCAGGCCATAAGAGAGTGGCATAATATCTTAAAAGTGCTGAAGGGAAAAAACCTGCAACAGAAAATACCTCACCCAGCAAAGCTATCATTCAGAATAGAAGGAGAGAGAAAGAGTTTCCCAGACAAAACTTAGAGGAGTTCATTGCCACTAAACCAGTCTGCCAAGAAACAGCAAAGGGACTCCTCTGAAAAGAAAAGGCCATAATCAGAAGTAAGAGTTTTAAAAAGAAAAATTTCATAGGTAAATGCAAACATACTAAAAGTAGTAGATTCATCACTTAAAGAAACAGTACACATTAAAGCACAAAAACAGTAAAATCAACTACATATATAAAAATGAGTCAAAGGATACACAAAATAAAAGGATGAGAGTATGGCATTATATACACAGGATGTGGGTATGAGGGGTAAAAATTTAGTGCTTCTAGAATCAATTCAAATTTAAGTGATCATCAACTTAATATTGACTTCCATTTGCATAAGGCATGTATATTAACCTAATAGAAACCACAAATCAAAAACCTGTATTAGATATGCAAGAAATTAAAAGGAAGGAATTGAAGCATATCACTAAAGAAAGTCATTAAGCAAGGGAAAAGAGCACGAGAAGAAAGGAACAGAGAACTACAAAAACAACCATAAAACAACAAAATGGCAATAAGTACATATCTAACAATAATTATTTTGAATATAAATGCACTAAATGCTTCAATCAAAAGACACAGGGTGATGGAATGGATGATAAAGCAAGACCCATCTACATGGTGCCTACAGGAGACTCATTTCATACCTAAACACATATGTAGAATGAAAATAAAGAGATGGAAAAATATGTACCAGGCAAAACGGAATTAAAAGAAAGCTAGGGTAGCACACTTTTATCACAAAAAATGGACTTTAAAACAAAGACTAACAAGAGACAAAGAAGGACTCTACATAATGATAAAACAATCTAACAAGAGAAAAAATAAAGACATTTTCAAACAGACAAGATTGTAGAGAATTTGTCACCACAAGATTTGCACCAAAGGAAATAATGGAGGATAATATTCTTCAGGCTGAAGGTAAATGGTCTCAGCAGCTCAAACATACAAAAGATAAAGAGCATTAAAAATAAAAATATGTAGGGGCACCTGGGTAGCTCACTTGGTTTAATTTCGGCTCAGGTCACGATAACCTGAGCAATAACAACTAAATATTTAAGCACCAAACGCACCTAAATATATAAAGCAACTATTAACAGACATAAAAAAAATTGATTGCTCTTCCTCCTAGATAATTCCAAATAACACATCTTCATGTTTGCTCATTCTTTCTTCTGCTTGAAAAAAATCTGCTTTTGAACCCTTCTAATAAATTTTTTCAATTCAGTATTCTTGTTTGGTTCTTTTTAATTGTTTCTATCTCAATTTTTTTTTTTCCTCCATGAATAGGTCACACCTTCACATTTTTTTGGTATGAATTGTTATTTTTTCTGTTGAAAACTGGACATGCGAATCTAGTAATGTAATAACTCTGGACATCAGATTTTCCTAGGGTTTGCTTTTTTTTTTGTTATTTTCTCTTTACATGTGAAGGGTATTTTCACTGGGTACAGAATTCTAGTTCTAATTTGTCTTCAGTAAATTTTATTATTTTTTGCTCCTATTGCCCTCAAGTAAATCCCTAGTACTCCTCTGACTCTACCTCAAGATCTTGCTGAGAACCCCAACTGACAATATGATAAAGGGTATCTATTGGGGTGGAGAAAAACCATACTAAACGACACACTTAATGAAATGCTGGAGGTTTTATCTCTGAGACGAGGTATCAAAGGAGGGTCAAAGATACACACTAAATACCACTTATATTAACATCATAATGGCTGTAGCCAGTAAAGTGAAGCAAGAAAAAGAATTAAAAACTAAAAGGATTGTAAAGTTAAAAATACAATGTTATTAACCTAAGACTATGATAGTTTATGGACCCAGTCCAGATCATCTACAGATAAGTTTTTTAGAAACAACAAGCAATTTAGATAGTTTGCAGTAATAGTCAATATATAAAAAACAACTGCATTTCTGTATTTTATGTTGGCCCATTACCACTTCTATAGAACAGAAAAGGCAACAGAGCCCAGAAATAGATTCATGCATACATGGATCCTTGACTTGTGAATAAAGTGTCACTGAAGAATACTGGGGAAAGAAAATATTGGGGAACAGTCAATGAAGGGTACTGGGACAAGTCAATATCTATATGAGAAATAAAACTATGACCTCACACCCATAACAAAGTCAATTTCAGTTAGAATTACAGCTGTAATTATGAAAGGCAAAACAAAAAATTTCTGTATTTTATACAGTAATACAGGAGAATATTTTTATGACCTTGGATAGGAAAATATTTTCTTAGCAGTACACAAAAAGTATAAACTGTAACGGAAAATAGAGCTTAAACTACATTAAAATTAATTAAAAGTAAGAATTTGTGTTTATCAAAGTCACCATTATGTGTGGAAAGGGTAATTCACCAAGTAGAAGATACTTCTAATATATATAACCAGAATTGTACCAGATTTAAAAAGAACTCCTATCACACAAGAGGAAAAAAGACATGCAACCCAACAGTTAAATAGGGCAAAAGATTTAACTGAGATTTCACAAAAGATATCCAATCCAAATGGTCAAATAAACATGAAAAGTTACTCCACCTTATTAGGAATCAGAGAAATGCAAATTAAACGTACAATAAGATACCATCACTCACTCTTCAGAATACTTTAAAAAAAATATGAAGTCTGCAGAACACTTCCCGATGATGGAACTGTAAGCTGGAACAAGCACTTTGGAAAACCATATGGCATTACATACTAAAATAGAAGATTCATAACCTATATCCCAGCATTACACTCAACTCTACCAGAAATGCATATGTTCACCAAGAGATACCATTTATTTATAATAGCCAAAATCAGTAAGAAGTGAAATGTCCATAACAGCATAAATTATATATAAATTGGGGCATATTCATATAATGCAATACTATTCAGCAAGGAAAATGAATAACCACAGTCACTCAACAGCACAGAGAATCTTTGAAACTTAACACTAACAAAAAGCTAGAGAAAAAAAGAATACAAACGGTATGAACTCCAAAAAACAGATGAACTATAGTGTTTAGAGACACATACTTAGATAGTTAAGACTTCTAGGGAAAGAAATTATCATACACTTCAGGATTATGGCCAAATCTTGGGGATAGTAACTTAGAGAGAGAGCTTCAGGGGGTAACTTATGAGAGTGTTGGCATGTTTTTAGTTTTTAACTGGGGCGATGGTTGTAAGTAAGTGTTTGCTTTGCAAAAAAAAACCCATATTTTATGCATGTATATGTGAATTATATCTCACAACAAACAGCTTAATTAAAGAAAAAGAAATTAATCAAATTCTTAGATGTCTTTATACTCCTTGCAGGAAGACTCAATACAGGATCCCTAACTGAGTACTTAGAACCATTTATACCTGCCTACATCTAGAATAAACCTGATTCATTTTCTAGAATGCACAGCTTCCAATGGCTTTAACTCCAACTCCTTTTAGTTACAGAAACCAAAAAAACTTGTTTAGGAGCTCAAGTTATTCCCAATAACCTCTTTACAACTCCTGTTAAGTTTTACTATGGCTATCTTTAAAAATTATTATCTTTTAAATGTAAGCTCACCCAAGAACAAGAGAACTACTAGACAACCAACTACATGCTCACTCGCTTATTCTATTGAGTGTTTTGGTATGTTGCAAATAATTGTCTAGTTAAGGAAGGTCTCCATAGTCCTTTCCCAACAAACCTGACACAGAATAGTAGACAAACTTTCCATATCTTTTCTCCAACCTTCCTCTGAGAAGACTGGGAAAGAGTTATTTCTATAAATGAACAACTCTGGCTGACTAACCATGGTCCTGCAGCTGAAATACTGGGGGCACAACAAAGTGGAATCTGTTATCTATTATGTATGTATGAAAAGATCTCTTAGACCTGAACTGTCTTCTAAGCACAGCAATTAGGAATTTATCTCCTTCTTCTAAGGCAACCTTGTTACTTAACCTTCAGGCAATAGAGCACTGGAAAGTATTAAGTGTTAAGAGCTTTAGAATCAAAACTGCTTCTTATTCTTCTTGGACCCCTTATTAGTACTGAAATTTGGGGCCAATTAATGAACTAGCTGAGACTCCAGCAAGTACTTAAAAAATACGAGTTCTAGCTAATCCTGCTTTAGGTACCTGAAAGCCAATGAGCATACAATGAAAAGAATATTTCTGTTTCTTGACCAGTGAAAGGGGAGGAGAGGAGAAGGAAGGGGAGGTGAGGGAAAGAGAGGGGAGGGGGAGCGAGGGGAAAGAGGGGAGGGGAAGGGGGAGGGGGGGAGGAAAGGAAGAGATGAAAGGAAAAGGAAAATACAAAGCTAGCCTTTTCCTTGGGCTTTATCTTCATTTGTTTATAAGAAAGTTAGATTAGGAAACAGATTAAGGCTTTCAAGTATATCTTTTGTTATTCAATCTTATAATCGATCAAAGGAATAGGTCAAGAAGAGCCAACCACTCACATCAGTTAGGGTTGGAATGGTAGTTTGAGATACTTCTTGACCTGCACCCCCTATGGTGAAGAGTCTTCTACTGACAAGCAGAATTCTCAGGGTCTGTGTTTCTCTTAGGAATTATTTATCTTTCTATATTCTATATACCAAATCTTAGCAGCCCTGCCAAACAGGATGGCGATGGCCAAAGCACCAACTACAGAAAATATGTGCTAAGAGGATTACCGTGATTTCTAATCACAACCTAATATTATTACTGGTAACCCAGGCAATGCACTGGGAGGAACTGCATATATGTGGTGCTGTGGAAAGAGCTCGCTCTGAAAGCAGAAAGGCTGGTTACTTACTGAATGCTGGAATCCTGCACTAATAATTGAATACGGAGCAAATTATTTAGTGTCTATGAGCTTCATTTTCCTTATCTTTAAAAAACAAGGAAGGTAAGTCCAAAGTTTCTAGCAAATTTTTTATGAGCTTTGGCAATTTTTATGGACTTATCATCAATTAATTTTGGGGGCTTAAAAAGTTACTATAAGCCAAGCGGCATGAATGTAACATAAAATTCAGGATCTGAGAAGGAATGGTCTCAGGCAAAATTCTCATTTTAAATAATGCAATACAAGACTGTTGCTTTGACTCTCTCCCTGATTTAGTTATAATTTAATTTGAAAAATCTTAATATATATTCTGCCATAGGAATTCTACATGTAAATACTTCTGTTCTACCCATACCATAAGAAACCCAGGAAGTTGAAACCCAGGAGTTGTTTAAGAAATGGTTTAAGCCACTGGCAAATTATCATTAGAAAGAATCATTATGTCAACATCAAAACTGTTGTTCCTAGGAAATGTTCTTCAATATTAAAATGAACAATTTACACGTATCTATTCAAAAGGGTCTTATATTCTGCTACCTGGGGATAAATAATACACTATAGCTTCTTGACATTAGATGAGTCTTAGTGAGGTTTCACTGTGGCTGAGGTATCCAACTGGTACCACCTACCCTCAACATTATTCCTGTCTAAAATTACCTTTGCCAGGGAACTCCTGAGGTCTTAATCGAGGTCTCAACCAAGCTCCTGTCCAAGCATATGGAAAACTCAAGAGAGGATGAGCAAGCCACATCCCAGTCCACAAACTCTTCCACAGCTAAGTCCATGTAGACAGGGACCGACAGCAAACACCAATCAAGCTCCAGAATTTTCAGAATGAATTACCATTTGCAACCTAGTTGTCTAGTTCGTAAAGAACATGGGTCCTTCTTCAATCAATAAAGAAAGGAGAATTTTTCCAGAAATTAAGTCCTCATTTGCCTATTATCCAGATCCTGCAAACCATCTCAAGGGAGGTATTTAAAATAGTCATTCGGATAGGTTCTCTAAGTTCTCAGCTTGCAACAGATTAAAGAACTAGAAAAAAGAGACTAAGCTCATTTTCTAGTAAGGTGGCTTTACAAAATTTAAGATTATATATCCTTAGTTTTTATTCAGTTTTTCAATGTAAAAAGCTGTACAAAGACTTTTCTGCAAGTACCACGTAGACACTGCCTGCTGTGTTTCTCAACATCTCTTATGTAAAGGTATGAATGATATGCTTATTTAAAAATTTGGAAGCAAGAAAAAAGTTATTCAGAACACTTACTTGCTTTATTGTCAGAGAAAAAGAACCTTAAACCCCATCACGTTTTTTCTTGTTCTCTTTGGTTTATGGTCTGAAATCTAAATTTATGATAAAATGCAAACAGAAATCTCATTTGAGGTCGCTAGCACAATTATTTTTTCTTTATTGCCTTAATCTAACTTTTAGTTTCCTACCATTGTTAAAAGCTACAGGGAATAGCTTTTCAGAACTGCTTAAGTTATGTATTTGGTTTTAATTAAGTAAATAAATACATCATAGGAAGCATCACATAAGAGAAAGACAAAAAAAATCAGACCTGGAATGAGAAGACGAGAATTCTAATACTAGCCATTACCACAAAGTACTGGGACCTTTGGCACCTTTCTTAAATTAAACCTTGGGAAAACTGTGAGTCATGCTACCAAATAGATGGTACTTGAAAACACATGTTATAATTACAAAAGTGTAAGTATTATAAAACAAGCAAAGGATATGATAAAAGTTTGGAAGAAGGAAGAAGACACCTCAGTCATAAAAATCAGAGGGGTGGTTAAGATGCTTTTACTCTCTTTTTTAGCTCTGAAATTCTAGAACTGATTTTTAGCTAGGGAGACTAAAATGGGCTTCATGGGATATCTGTGCTAGGTCTGAAAGGCAGACACCAGATTATACCTTCCAATTTTATGTGTAATACATTTAAAGACGTGGTTTAGAATGGCAAGTGGAAAGATGATACAGCTGTATATCTACAGAACTTATATTCTAGAGAAGTCTCCTTCCAGATAAATATTCTGAGGTCTGACATTTGAACTGAGTACTTCACTCACTGGTTCTATACTCTGAGCTAACCACCAGTTCCACTGTCCCTGATCTGACTCTCCCATGTTACCTCCCAAACAACCCCCAGAAATACTTAATTTAAAAGATAATTCATATAGCTAAGGAGGTTTTTGTTACAAAATTGTCTGCATATAAAGCTCATAAAATATATTTCACAAAAACCAGTTACATTTTTTAAAGATAAATAACAATCCGATAAAATTCAAGGTTTGACACTCAGATAATTTTTCAACTTAAAATAAAATTACCTGTAGTAACCCTCCATCATCAAACCGTAGTACTTCTATTATGCTCTCCGACTGAATAAATGCTGTGAAGGAAACAAAACATACCATCACTTTACAGAAACATAAATCTGATTTAAATAAATATCTTTTACCTTAAGGTTAATAAATACAATTATATATTTTAAAAAAAACATACTGCTTGAGGGTGATGGTTAAAGAGGAAAGTGCAATCCTTCAGGATTTTAGCAACTATAAAATACTATAAAATAAAACAATACAACCTATTTAGAAAGTAGCTGTAACAACCTATAGGCTGTGTAAGCCACCTGCCAAATGTATTTCTGCCATACTTCCAGAAAGCACAAAACAAATTCAAATAGATGCAGCTGATTATTTTCACCAACAGTTAACTGAAAATATCACAAACACATGGAAAAGATCATCAAAGGGTTCTATTACAAAAAAAAAAAAAAAAAGGATAAGCTCTTTTATAGCAGTAAGAAGACCTGGAATCAACAGTCAAAAGAGACTTGAAGGGAGAAGAGGCAAAGAAAATGGGAAGGGGAGATTATTGCACTCCAAGAAACTACATACAATGCAAAGACAGATATTTAAAAAGCTCACATACTTTTGTCATATGATCTGGTGATTGTACTCACAGGTATATACCCAACTGATATGAAAACTTATGTCCATACAAAAAGCTGCAAGCAATTCTGTACAGCAGTTCTATTCATAATCACTCTAAACTAGACACAGTCAAGGTAATGTTCTTCAATGGACGAGTAGACAGACAAACTACAGTCCCTCCACAAATGAAATATTATTCAGTGATAAGGTAAAATAAAAAGCTACATACTGTTTGATTCCAAGTGTATGACACTCTGGAAAAGGTTATACTACAGAGATGGTAAAAAGACCAGTGGCTGACAGAAGTTTGGGGAGAGGAAAGAAGATATAAGTGAAGCAAAGGAAATCTTTCAGAGCAGAGGAACTATTCTGAAGGACACAGGAATGTAAGCTACACAGCGCTATGCATTCATCAAAACTGAACTTTAGAGTGAACTTACTGTATGCAATTTAAAAAATCATTTAGGAAACCAGGGAGTCCTGAGATGAAATGAATATGACAAAATAATTTAACTATATTATAAATGTATGAAACTACCTTACTAAAGTGTGGGTTAGGGACGCCTGGGTGGCTCAGTTAAGCAGCCACCTTAAGTTAAGCAGCTGCCTTCGGCTCAGGTCATGATCCCAGAGTCCTGGGATCGTCCTGGGATGAGTCCCACACCGGCTCCTTGCTCAGCAGGGAGCCTGCTTCTCTCTCTACCTCTGCCTACCACTCTGTCTGCCTGTGCTCGCTCCTGTGCTCTCTATCTGACAAATAAATAAATAAAATCTTAAAAAAAAAAAAATCTCCTTTAAAGTGTGGGTTAGAGTGGAGAGAGGTGCTGACATGAGTCACGTGAAAGTGAGTGGAATCTATAAGACTAAAGGTTAAAGCCCAAAAGAAAAAGAAACTGTAAGCACTGTACCCTAATTGATAAAGTCATTTCCCATGGGAGCTTGGGTTAACAATTCTCATGTCGCTTCCATGTTTACTGGAACTGAACAATTAAAGACACAGAAAGTGAAAGTCAGACTTCTCACTACTGGAGTAAGAGTGTATGCCAAACAAGGGGAAGAAGCGATCATGATCCATGTGGTACTGAACCAAGTTGGCAACATCAATATGAACTCATATTTAATTTAACATAGATGTACAGAAATATTCATGCTATGTATAGAAATATTCATAGATATGTGTATATGAAAGGCTTAGCATACAAACATATATTTTCTTGCTTTGTCAGTTGAGAGGGCCTAGAAGTAATGACACCCCAGAAGCATAGTATAGACCTAATGCACAGATCTTGGGTTCTAATTTTAGTATATGTGCTGCCGAAGCGAGCACCAGATCTTGGGTTCTAATACCATTCTCCAATAAAAGGAACCAGGGCTTCTTAGAGAAATGGGTCAATCTAGGACCAGGGCATAACATATACAACATGAAATTGGAGCACCTTATGGTGCCAAAAAGTAAGAAAGTGCTAACCATCCAAAAAAACCCCAAAATACTGTACTGATGAGAATTTGTCAAAGGCATGTAAGAATTAACAGAAAGAGTTCCCAAATAGCCAAACCTGGAACAACTTGAGCAATACAACAGTGTTGGATTACAGCCCAAAATATAAAATAAATAGCCATGAATAAATAAATAAATGGGGGAGAAGATACAAGACTCCCAGGCAGAATTCTAAATAATTTATGGATCTAGAAGATGGAGGATAACTCCCCATCTTTTAACAAATGTGGGATGTACATAGGGACTTCCTTCCAAAAACAGTATGGGAAGGAGGGGGGAAAAGAGTAATTTTACAGTGGAGAAATCTGACAAATGTGACCTCAGTCAGATGATCTAGGTCAACATCCTAAGTGAAATGTCATGCTGACAGTATGTACCCTTCATATGACATAATAAAAATGGTATTTTATCTTTGTGGTCTTCCTCCCCAAATCATATAACCCCAGTCTCATTATGAGAAAAACAGACAAATCCCAACCAAGAAACATTCTGTAAAATATCTGAGTACTCCTGAAAACTGTCAAGGTCATCAAAAAGAAGTCAAGTCTAAGAGACTATCTGTCACAGACTGGTGCAGCCTAAGCAGCTAGGACTACTAGATGTAATGTGTTATCTGGGGGTGGATCCTAGAAAAGAAAAAGGAAATTACATAAAAACTAAGGAAATCTGAATAAAATATGGACTTTAGTTAATAATCATGCATTAATACTGGTTCATTACTTGTTAAAAAAAAAAAAAGGGTACCACATTACCACATTAATGTAAGGTGTTAATAGTAGGGGAAAGGGTGGGGAGGATGGAAATTGTGGTATCTTTAAGATGTTTATATAAATCTAAAGCTGTTTTAAAATAAGTTTATTTTGGGGGGCTGCCTGGATGGCTCAGTCGTAAGAGCATGTGACTTCTGATCTTGAGGCTTCGAATTTGAGCCCCACAGCAGGTATAGAGATTACTAAAAAAAAATAAACTTTAGAAAATGAAATAAAAAGTTGACTTTTAAAAAACATGAAACAGGGACGTCCCGCCTGGGTGGCTCAGTTGGTTAAGCAGCTGCCTTCGGCTCAGGTCATGATCCCAGCGTCCTGGGATCGAGTCCCACATCGGGCTCCTTGCTCAGCGGTGAGCCTGTTTCTCCCTCTGCCTGCCTCTCTGTCTGCCTGTGCTCGCTCCTGCGCTCTCTGACAAATAAATAAAATCTTTAAAAAAAAAAAAAAAACAACATGAAACAGGGACACCTGGGTGGCTCAGTTGATTAAGTGGCTGCCTTCGGCTCAGGTCATGATCCCAGCGTCCTGGGATCGAGTCCCACATCCGGCTCCTTGCTCGGCAGGGAGCCTGCTTCTCCCTCTGCCTCTGCCTACCACTCTGTCTGCCTGTGCTCGCTCGCTCTCTCTAACAAATAAATAAAATCTTTAATAAATAAATAAATAAACATGAAACAATGGTATTTCATTTGGCTTCATACAACATTCACTGACTTCTCTTTCTTGGTCTTTGAGTATTTGTCAGGGAAGCAGTTTACTATTTCATCCCACATACCTGGCTTTTCCAGCTTGACTAAAGCTGAAAGTCAAGCAGCAAGGTAGGATACCAGCTAATCAGATCATGTAACCTAACTGAATGGTATTTCCTGCCTGCCCGAGCATCACTTTTCCCTTGTTTTAGTAACCGCGTCCCAATTTTATTTTGGGGAAGTACTGTCTCAGTCTGCTCCACTGCTCATTCCCCATCAGTTCTCAATATAGAGAAAACTCTGTAAATACTGAGTGCATGAGGGAAATCCCACATTTTTTGCTCAGATACATGTACCAGTATTTGCATTTGCTGATGCAAATAATCTCTTTCCGGTTTGTTATCTAGTCCTAGCTTGTAGTTAGTTTCAGATCCATATAAAAGACTCTGCCTAGCTCACCCAGCCCATTACCCTCCCTTCCTCCACCTTTTAACGTAAACTGAAATTTAGATGATCCAGAAAATATCTTTCTGTTATACTCCTGTCAAAACAGATTTACTGATGTAAGAACACAGTGAACTAAAAAGAATTAGCTGAAGAGCCAGATGCTCACAATGGGAGAGACAAAAAGTAGGAGCTCCCAGTTGGAAGCTTTCAGTAAGAAAGTACCAGAAACATGATCTATTTGGAGGCTACTATTAGAGTTATGATATAATGACTATCATCTAACTTCCCATCATCAAGCTAGATCAGACCTTTAGCTAACTGAGGAGAACTTTCCTATACAAAGATAACGACAGCAACATAATTTGGTTGTATTGTATTTTTAATTAGGAGCTTTTTAAAAAACATGAATTACCTTAGTTGAAAATAATGAAATTAGTAACAGCAGCTAATTCATAAAGTCCTAAAAGGAAAATACTGTGTCATATATCATCAGTTTCCCTTAAAAGATATACAAATGAATAGGATTCAACTCAGGCATGAAATAAAGTTAAGATATTTCACTTTAAATGGCCAGTTATAAGGACTTCAAATTTTATGCCTAGAAAGATACAACTGGCACGAGATAAGCACTTAATCATTTAAAGTGTTAACAGTGTTAGGTTGTAAAATACAAAAAGTAACCTAAGCAAGCCAAATTCCCTTGTTTCTGGATTCAAACCCACAACTTACAGCTATTTCCTCTCCTAAGAACTTTCTTCCTAATTTTATATTTTAAATGAATCCCAAATTGTCCCAATGTTCCCCAGTTTAAAGAGCAACCAGATGTAATAGAAATGAGAATAACATCCAATAATTATTATCACTATATTATTATTAGCCTTCAAACTAATGCTATGACACAGACATTAAAGGTTCCATTTTAAAAATAAGTAGGCACAGTAAGGCTATGCTTGAGGTCACTCAGCAAGAAAAGTGGCTAGAGACAGACTATAAATTTCAGCAAAAGGACCTCAGAATCTATGGTTCTAAACCTATCACTATTTACTTACAAAGTAAATTTGACATTATGACTTAATGGCACCTTAAAGCAACCTAATTTCTAAAATTAGGCATATATTTCCAATAACAAGTGAGGAAAGAAGGAAGGGATTTATATTTCTGGCTTTTATGATTTTGCAGGCATTAACTGTGAACCTGGGCTCCATAAGATGTACTTTAAGGTCCCTGTATCCGCCCACATTCCCATGATGTCTGAGAGGAACAAAGACATTTCCATACACTGTAAAAATCTTCATGTGTTGGTCTTTAATCACTTTCAAAACAGAAGTTCAGAAATTGAGTTTGTTTACTTCCCTACTTCATTTAGTAAAGAATGACACAAGCAAAATACCTTTTGCTTTAAAGGCAAATTTTTCTCTACACTAATTTCTTTCTTTTAGCTACAGATTTCTTTTCCTGAATGTTACAATCTGCCTGTTTTCACACATCTTCGGAAATAACTGATGAAAACAATGAATGTAAATAAGCAGTAGAAATATGTGTCATATGGGTGTGTGTGTGTGCACGTGCGTGTATGTATACCAGGCATTGGAATTCTAGGCTGTCACCATTGATTCTCTACCTTCTAGCCTTCATGGTCTCGTTACCCATTGGGAAGGAGGTTGGTCTAGCTAAGTAAGAGACTTTTTTTTTTGGATTTTATTTATTTGTCAGAGAGAGAGCCGGAACGAGCACAGGCAGACAGAATGGCAGGCAGAGGCAGAGCGAGAAGCAGGGGCCGGATGTGGGACTCGATCCCCGACTCCCAGGACGCTGGGATCATGACCTGAGCCGAAGGCAGCCACTTAACCAACTGAGCCACCCAGGCATCCCGTAAGTGACTTTTTTTTAATAATCAGGAAGCAAAGAAAGGGCCATGCAGGCAGGACTTGGACGGGCACTCAAATCCTGTGTCAAACAACCACCCTGCCTGAAATATTCTTCTCCTGGCTAGTGTCTTCTCCTTCAAGTCTCTCCCCCAAAACCATTCCTGAGCCAGGTTTCCCATGACTGTTCCAAGCAGCTCTCGGTCATCCTCTATCATCTGTCTATTCTAAATCATCACTTTCCTGGTTTGCTTGTCATCTACCACAAAGTCTGAAAAACGGCAGATAAAAAAACTGGTTAAAATAATGGCATTATTATTTCAGAATTCATCATTATTGATATTAACTTTTATAGTTACACTTGCTCAGAGTTTTATTTCAACAAACGATCACTAACAAAAATTTTTCAACATTCTGGACTAGATTTATGTGAGTCCCTTCTATCTGTAAAGATACCCTGACTGCAACCTTGTTTCTCCCACCTCATTAATTTTCTTATCTGAAAGATTTAATATACACCTAAGTTATTTTCTTCCCACATTAAAAGTACAAAGGAATTTATATAAGTCAAATTCTAATTTTACCAAGATCACTCATTATCAACCCCTTAAAAGGCCTGTGTCCACGTTATTTACTCCAAATTAAAATATAGATTTATGCAACTCAGATGTGCCAGATACACACCATATATCTAAAGAGGTGTGGCACATATATTTTCAAAATTAACTTTACAGTTATGATAAAATACCATAATTTTCATTTTATCCTGAAATGCTTAATTTATATAAAATGATCAATAAACTTAAGTTTTAAAATGAATGTCTGAGAACCACCAACTACTCTAAATAAGCAACAGAAAATCACTAATACTCTGAAGCATATCCTACTATGTTCCCCCTTCCCAGCACAAGCAGGGATTAGAGGGGAGCACTAGAGGCACTATATAAAACAAACAGATCAAAATAATATAAAGGCTCTTAAACTATTCTGCAACCATAGCTCACAAAAGGATCTGTGATAAACCTAAACAGGCTGACTGCCTGCTAAAATAAAAAATTTAAATAATATCCAAATATAATAGAATCAACCCAAGTGTCCACCAACAGATGAGTGCACCAAACCAGATATATAAATACAATGGAATATTATTCAGCAATAAAAATGAAGTTCTCATACATGCTACAAACACGGAAGGACCTTGAAAATATTATGCTAAGTGAAATACATCAGACCCAAAAGGACGAATATTGTGATTCCACTTAAATGAAATATTTAATACAGGCAAATTCACTGAGACAGTAAATACATCAGAGGTTACCAGGGGCTGAAGTAAGGGAGAGTGGGAGTTGTTGCTTAATGGTTACTGAATCTGTCTGGGATGATGAAAAAGTTTTGAATAGGTAATGGTAATGGTGGCACAACAGTGAATATAATTAACGCTACTCTATAAAAATAATAGTGAACTTTGTGTTACATATGTGTTCATTTTTTTTTAAATTCCTGCAGACAATTAAAAAAAACCAACTACATACTATATCTCATTAACTTGGATCAAAAAACAAAACACAAAAACACAACAATTAACAAACTGAATCCGGCAATGTATAAAAAAATTACACAACATGACCAATGAAATTTATTTAAGTTGTACAAGACTGGCTTAAAACTTAAAGACAATCTATTTAATTCACCATTATCAACAGGCTACAGAAGAAAAATTACTTGATCATACTGACTGAAACAAAGTATATTTGACAAAACCCAACACACACTCATAACAAAAACTCTCAATAAGATTGGAGAAAAGTAGATCTACCTCAACCTTCTGGTAATACCTTACTTACTGGTTAAAGAATGAGACTGGGAACATCAGAGATGCAGCTCTTGACATTCTTAACACAGTACCAGAAGTTCTAGTCACTACAACAAAGCAAGAAAAAGAAAAACCTATACACTGGAAAAGAAATAACACTATCTCTATTTGCAGATTACATAAATATCTATATAAAAATCCCAATGACTCAAAAGCAAACAAAAAACCTCCTCTATCTAGTAAGCAAATTTAGCAAAGTTGCAGAATAAAGGTCAAATCCCAAAAATCAACTGCATTTCTACATATTAACAACAAACATATGGAAACCAAAATTAAAACCACCATACCATTTATAAATACATGAAATAATTAGATATTAAATCTAAGATAACAAGTACAGAATAATATACCTAAATACACTAAATGCCAATGAAAAAAAGTCTTAAAAAGACCAAAATAAATGTGGAGATATACCATGTTCATGGACTAGAAGACTCAAAATAGTAAAGATGTCAGTTCTTCCCACACCAACCTATAAATTTAACACAAATCCTATGAAAAATACCAGGATGATTATTTGCAGACTAATACAAGCTTATTTTAAAAATTAGATGGAAAGGCATAAACCCAAGAATTGCTAAAACAATCTTCAAAATTAAGAATGAAGTGGATGGAATCACTCTAACAGATATTATATCTTACAATACCTATATCATTAGAGCATGCTATTGTGGACAAATAGACATATAAATAACTCGGACAAAAAGAAAACCTAGAAGACCCAAACGAATATCCCCACCTGATTTTGACAAAACTACAAAAGCAATTCACTGGACAAAGTACAACTTTCCCAAAACACACAAACAAACAAGAAAGCAACTAGACATCCATAGCCAAGAACCAAAAAACCTTAATCTCACTTCTTTACAAAAACTAACTCAAAAGGGATCATGGATCTAAAATGCAAAACTATGACACTTAAAAAAAAATAACTGACGAGAAAATCTTCAAGATCCAAGGCTAGGAAAAGAGTTGTTAGAATTGACACCAGAATCACAATTGAGGAAAGATAAAACTGAGAAACTGTACCTCATCAAAATCTAGAACTTTTACCCTCCAGTGACCTTGTTAAGACAAGGGCAAAAATTACAGAAGGTGAAAATTAGGGTGGATATTTGTGTAAACATATATTCAACAAAGGAACAGAATCTAAAATATATAAACAACTCCCAAAACTGAAGAATTAGAAAATAGGCAAAGAGAGAAACAGACGTTTCACCAAAATAAGTATTAAGATGGCAAAATGAGTGCAAGAAAAGGCATGCAACATCATTAGCCAACAGGGAAATGCAAACTAAAACCACAATACCAGAATGGCAAAAATTAAACTCATTTATCAGAATGTCAATATCCAAGTCATGATAGTGTAGCATTCTTTCACAAGATGTTGCCATTGAGACAATCTAGGTAGCCTGAGGTGATGGATAAAGGGCCAAATGATAACCTAATGCTAGAGCTTTTTAAAAGGAAAAGTTGGGAATGAGTAGTCCACATGGGCTTTAAAAAGCTACAGCATCTTGGGTTGCCAGAGGGGTTCCGAAGGTTAAGTGTCCACCTTCTTCTTGGGTGGTGATCCCAAGGTCCTGGGATCAAGCCCAGCATAGAGCTTCTTGCTCAGTAGGGAGCCTGCTTCTCCCTCTGCTTCTGCCCCTCCCCCTTGCTTGTGCACTCGCTCTCTCTCCCCAGTAAATAAAATCTTAAAAAACCAAAAACCAAAAAGCTATAACATCTTCTAGGCAATCTAGAAGGCCATGTGGAAGGGGGCTGTACATATACTCAGGAAAGATCTGAAGGCCTGAATGCTCTCACAACTGACTGACCCTAACTGAGGCTTTGTGTGAGCAGGATGTGAAGGCTAAGGCCTAACCGTTCAACTGCCTGGATATTGAACGTGTGCTGCAAGAGCCTCTCAGCAAAGACTGAGAGAATTACTCATTACAGGCATTTAAGGCAACCTCTGTTCAATTTACTGGCTGACCATAAGACTAATCAAGCCAACTGCACTGACCATTTGTGACAAATAAGAGACTTAAAAGAATTAGTTCAGAAAAGACAAAAGAAACAAATAGCAACAACAACAAACCTGAGGAGAGGAAAAATCTGATTGTCAGTTGCCACATTACATATTACTTTAAATGTCCAGTTCTCAACATAAAGTTGAAAGGCAAATGTATGGCCCATACAAAGGAGAAGGAATATTCAATAGAAAGTGCTGCTGAAAAAGCCCAGATGTTGGAATTATTAAACACTTTAAGTCAGCTGTATTAAAAATGTTCAAAGAATTAAAGAATTAAAGAGAACCATGGGTAAAGAAGTAAAAGAAAGTATGGAAATGATGTACCACAGAGAATATTAATAAGGAAAATGAATTTGTAAGAAAATCAAACTAAAAAGTATAGTAATTGAAATTCCCTAGTTTTTAGTGAACTATTATAAGCAATATTAAAAAGAGGGGGGCAAAATGTGGCCTATACACAGGGAAAAAAATATGGTGGATAGAAACTGTCCCTAAGGAAGTCCAGACATAGGACTTATTAGGAAAAAATATTCCATAAACTACTGTAAGTATGTTAGAAACAAAGGAAAATATATGCCAAAAAAACCCTAAAGGAAAACATGAGAATGTTGTCTCACCAAACAGAAAACATGGAATAAAATTAGAAACCAATAACGCGGTATAATTCAGGAAACTCAGAAAGTACGTGGAAATCAAAAAACAATCCTATGAATGGCTAAAGAAGATGTGATACACACACACACATGCAGGAATTACTTGGCCATAAAAAAGAATGAAATCTTGCCATTTGCAACAATGTGGATGGAGATAGAGTATTGTGCTAAACAAAATAATTCAGAGAAAGACAAGTACCCTATGATTTCACTCATATGTGGAATGTAAGAAATGAAACAAATGAACAAAGAGGAAAAAAAGAGGGAGGCAAACCAAGAAACACACTCTTAACTATAGAGAATGAAGTGATTAGCAGAAAGGAGGTGCCGAGCGGGATGGGTTAAACAGGCGATGGGTATTAAAGAGGGCACTTGTGATGAGCACTAGATGTTATATGTAAATGATAAACCACTAATTTCTACAACTGAAACTAATATGTTAACTAGCTGAAATTTAAATAAATACTTGGAAGAAAAAAATCCGAAATAACCCATGTGTCAAATAAGAAGTCAGAAGAAAAATTAGAAAATATATTTTGAAAGAAACAAAAACCAAGGCACAAAATACCAAAACTTACAAAATGCAGGGATAACAGTGCTTAGAAGAAAATTTATAGCTGTTCTGTGTCTATATTAAAATAAAACAAAGATCTTGAACAGCCTAACCTACCATCTTAAGAAAGTAGAAAAACCCAACCTAAGTAGAAAGAAGAAAATAATACATTAGAGTGAAAATAAATAAAATTGAGAAAAGAGAAATTAATGAAACAAAAATATGGTTCTTTCGAAAACATCAACAAAATTGACAAATCTTTAGCTTAGGATGACAAACAAAAAATTCATGAATGAAACAGGGAATATGACTGCTGACCTAACAGAAATAAAAAAGAACCTTACAGAGAAGTAATTATAGAAAAGTAACTAGTAACAAGTACACACTAACAACTTAGCCCATATGAAATGAACAAATAAATACCTAGAGAGACACAAACTACTGAAATTAACTGAAGAATAAACAGAAAATCTGAATGGACCTATAACAAGAGGTTGAATTAGTAAGCAAAACATCTTCCTACAAAGAAAAGCTTAGGGACATATAGTTTCACTGATGAATTTTACCAAATGTTTAAAGAATTAACAACAATATTTCACAAATATTCACAGTATACTGTGAAATATGTGTTTGAAGAAGTAAATTTCTCCAATGGGTGTAAACTATAACCTACTGTAATTAAGTGCAATTTCCCCTCCGCTCCCTTCCTCCCCCAACCCTGTATATAATACTGAAGTGTCTATTAGTTCTCCTTGTAAAAGTCAGAGTTGAATTTTCCAAGTGATTAGCCCCCTCTCCCCTTCAGTATACTGTGAATATTTCACAGTAAACTCCTCCAAATTTTATTTTTATTTATTTATTTATTTAATTTATTTGATAGACAGAGATCACAAGTAGGCAGAGAGGCAGAGAGAGAGAGGAGGAAGCAGGCTGTCCGCAGAGCAGAGAGCCCGATGCGGGGCTCGATCCCAGGACCCTGGGATCCTGACCCGAGCCGAAGGCAGCAGCCTTAACCCACTGAGCCACCCAGGCGCCCCAACTCCTCCAAATTTTAACAGAGAAGGAAACAGTTCCCAACTTTTTCTATGAGGCCTTAGTACTCTGAAACCAAAAATCAGATAAAGCCATCACAAGAAACTACAGACCAATATCCCTTATGAATATGGATATTGAGTTCTCAACAAAATACAGCAAACCACATCCAGCAACACATGCAGAAGACATCTAAATAAATGGGAAGACATTTGGTGTTAAAAGTTTGTAAAACTTAATAACGCTGAGATTGCTATATTCCCCCCAACTGCTTGCTTTTTTCTAAATTGATAATTTGACCCTAAAATTCTTAAGAAAATGCAAGGGACCCATAATAGCCAAAACCATCTTGAAAAAGAACACAGTGAAGGAATCACATTTCTTGATTTCAAAACTCACTGCAAAGCTACACTAATCAAGACAGTGTGGTAGTAGGAATAAAGATAAATGTATAGATTAATGGAATAGAACTGAGAGTCCAGAATGATCAATCACATTTACAAGCAATCAATTTATGAAGGAGTGCTAAGAAATTCTGGGGAGCAAAGGATGGTCTTTTCAACAAACAATGTTGGGAAAACTGACTAACTGCATGCAAAAAAATGAGGCTGGACTCTACCTCACACCACATGCAAAAAGTAATTCTAAATGGATTGAAGACCTGAGTGTAAGTGCTATAAAACCCTTAGAAGGTTACAAGTGAAGTGTTCCCAACCTTGGATTAGGCAATATTTTTCATCTAAGATAGCTAAGCAATCAAAGACAAATACAGACACACTGGCCCTCAGAATAAGCCTTTCTGCTTCAAAGGGCACAATCAAGAAAATAAGAAGATAGCCCACAGAATGGGAAATTTTTGCAAATGATACATCTGTTAAGGATATGTACACAGACTACATACAGAGAATATCCACAACTCAAAAAAAAAAAAAAAGACAAATATCCCAATTTTAAAAAATGGACAAGGAATCTGAATAAACATTTGGGGACTAGCCCAATAGCCAATAAACACATGAAAAAACACTCAAGACCAGACCTCAGAGAAATACAAATCAAAACCAAAGTAAGAAGATACCACTTCACACATTCTAGGATGGCTATAATCAAAAAGGTATACAATAACATGCACTGGCGAAGATGTGGAGAAACTGGAAACCTGTAAGCTGCTGGTGGGAGTAAAAAAATGGAGCAGCTACTTTTAAAAACAGTTTGACAGTTATTCAAATAATAGGTGAATCTGGGTAAAGGAATGTTGAGTATTCTTTTTTTTTTTTTAAAGATTTTATTTATTTATTTGACAGATCACAAGTAGGCAGAGAAGCAGGCCGAGAGAGAGGAGGAAGCAGGCTCCCTGCTGAGCAGAGAGCCTGATGCTGGGCTCGATCCCAGGACCCTGAGATCATGACCTGAGCTGAAGGCAGAGGCTTAACCCACTGAGCCACCCAGGTGCCCCGGAATGTGAGTATTCTTAATTCTGTTTTGATTCTTAGAAATTTTTTGAAAGTCTGAAAATATTCCAAATAAGAAGTTTAAAACATAAATATTTATGCAAGACTTATAAAATTTTGAATGTTTAAACATGTTTACTTTTTTAAAAAGCCATGCATAAAAATATATATATATATATATAAAGCCATGTATCATGCTACAGTAAATGACCAATTAGAAATAGTGGTTACAGAGGTGTTTGGTATATTTACTGCTGGCACAGATAAACTTTGGAATTAAAAAAAACACTCAAGTGTCTGTGACTACAAGTGGTATTATAGCCATCTTAAAACTGCCTTTAAAATAATATGCCAGGGGCACCTGGGTGGCTCAGTGAGTTAAAGCCTCTGCCTTCAGCTCAGGTCATGATCCCAGGGTCCTAGGATAGAGCCCCACATCGGGCTCTCTGCTCAGCAGGGAGCCTGCTTTCCCCTTTCTCTGCCTGCCTCTCTGCCTACTTGTGATCTCCGTCTGTCAAAAAATAAATAAAATCTTTAAAAAATAAAAAATAAAATAAAATAATATGCCAACTTACCTACTGTACAGGGATTTTATCTTGTATGTATTTCCACTATGCAATCACATAAGACATATAGCATATGTAGATAACATCTACATTGCATCCATATATACATAACATTACATTTCAACTATTTAGTTAAGTAATCATCCACATCTTATCAATATAGTTTTTATCACACATGCCCAAAGAAATGACCAATATAAGAATTTAGAAAATGAAGAGCAAGTTAAGCCTAAAATAGAAGAAAATAATAAAGAATACAAATCAATGAAATAGCAGAAAATAAAGAAGAATCGAAGAAATCAAAAGCTTCTTAAAATGTTTGAAAAGATGAATAAAATTGATAAACCTTTAGCCATACTAGTCAGAAGTCACATATTAGAAACGAAAGAAATGAGAGACTGGACACAACTATACTTTCTATAATCAAAAGGCTAATAAGGGAGCATCATTAATAATTCTGTTAAATTAGTCAATAATTCAGATTGTGAGATAGACAAATTCTTTCAAATATTCAAAATGCCAAAGAGTCGTCAAGAAAAAAATAGCTAACTTGAATAGCCCTAGATGTATTAAATGAATTATTCTCCAGTTAAAAATCTCACAAAGAGGGATGCCTGGGTGGCTCAGTTGGTTAAGCGGCTGCCTTCGGCTCAGGTCATGATCCCAGCGTCCTGGATTGAGTCCCACATCGGGCTCCTTGCTCGGCAGGGAGCCTGCTTCTCCCTCTGCCTCTGCCTGCCTCTCTGTCTGCCTGTGCTCGATCTCTCTCTCTAACTAATAAATAGATAAAATCTTAAAAAAAAAATTTTTTTTTTAAATCTCACAAAGAAATCTCTAGGTCCAGATAGATTAACTGATGAATTTTCCCAAATATTAAAGAAAAAAAATATACCAATTTAACACCAACTTTCCTGAATATAGAAAAGGAGAAACTTTCTAACTCACTTTATGAAGCCAGAATTACTGATACCAAAAACATACACTTTAATGGAAAAACTACAGACAATATCTTTCATTATTATATATGAAAAAATTCTTATTAAAATTTCAGCAAATGTAATCCATTAGTATACAAAGAGGACAAATACATAATGACTATGTACGATTTATTCCCGCCATGTTGGTTTAACATCCAAAATAATAATAATAATAATAATGATAATAATAATAGTGTAATCCAACTTATAAGACTAAAAAAAAAAAACCCCAAAACAGGCATCTCAAAAGATGCAAGAAAGGCATCGGATTAAAATTCAACATACTTCCATGATAAAAAGATCTTGGGAACATAGGAAACAAAAAGAACTTTCTTACACCAATAAAAATTATGTACCAAAGTCAAAGCTAACACCATACTAAATGGTGAAAGACAAAATACTTACCCTCTAAGATCAGAACAAAGTTAAGGATGTTTCCTCTCACTACACCTATTCAACATATTGAAAGTTTAGCCAATCCAAGAAGAAAAAGAAAAGTATGTAGAGTGGAGAAGAGTAAGTGAAATTGTCTTTACATACAGATATCACCATATTCAAAGCAGAAAATATCAGAAATCCACAAAAATTCTACCAGAATAAGATTAGCAAAGTGGTGGGATATGATAGCAACATACAAAAACCAACTATATTTCTAATACCAGCAAGAAACAATTAGAAACTAAAATTAAAACCACTTACAATATCATCAAAATACATTTAACACTAAGGAATATATTTGACAAAACATGACTGGGATAAATCAAAGAATACCTAAATAAATGGAAAAATGTACCATGTTTGTGAATCAAAAGACTTTTTTTTTAAAAGATGTATTCATTTTAGAGAGAAAGCACACAAGTGGGACAGAGGGAGGAGGAAAGAGAATTCCAAGCTGACTCTGTCCTGAGCACAGAGCCTGATGTGGGGCTCAATCTCATAACCCCAAGATCACACAACCTGAGCTGCAACAAGAGTCAGATGCTCAACTGACTGCACCACTCAAGTGTCCCCAAAAGACTCAATATTGTTAAGACACCAATTCTCCCCAGAATGATATATTCAGTGCAATACTAATGAAAATCTCAGCAGACCTTTTTGTAGAAATTTATAAAATGATTCTAAAATATATAAAGAAAAGCAAACAACCCAAAGTTTAAATAAAGATAATTTTGAAAAAGAAAATAAGCACTGGAGGACCTAGGACCTGATTTCAAGACCTAAAGCCATAGTAATCAACTCAGTAGAATATTGACACAAAGACAGCAGATAAATGGAACAGAACAGAAATTTCAGAAATAGACCCCCATCTATATGGTCAATGGATTCTGACAAAGGTATCAAAGCAATTCAATTTCTCTAAACAATGATGGTACAATTGTACAGTCATATGGGAAAGGGGAAAAAAGAACCTCAACACCTCAACACTTAACAAAAATGAACCTGAAATGAATGATAGAACTTAATGTTAAGAGCTAAAACTCCAAAACTCCTAGAGATCAACATAGAAAATTTTAGTGACCTTGGGTTTGGCGAAGATTTCTTAAGTAGGATACAAAGTCATTAACTATATATAACTATATATAAATACAAAAAGATACATTTCACTTAACTTTCTTTTTAAACTTTTCTTTAAAAGATGCTGTTACAAAAGTAAAAATAGAAGACACAGACTGGAAATAAATACGTGACAAGACATTTATCGGACAAAGGATTTATGTCCAGAATATGTAAAGAGCTCTTGCAATTAAATTTTAAGAAAACAACACAATTTCTAAAATGCACAAAGATTTAAACAAATGTCCAAGTAAAGATACTATGAATAATCCAGGAGGAAAAAAGCGTATGAAAATATGGTCAAAATTCTCATTCAAGAAAAACAAATTAGAGGGCGCCAGGGTCGGTCAGTGGGTTAAGCCTCTGGCTTCGGCTCAGGTTAGGATCTGAGAGTCTTGGGATTGAGCCCCACATGGGGCTCTCTGCTCAGCGGGTAGCCTGCTTCCCCCTCTTTCTCTGCCTGCCTCTCTGCCTGCTTGTGATCTCTCTCTGTCAAATAAATAAATAAAATCTTTAAAAAAAAGAAAAACAAATTAGAAACACAATGAGGATACCAATATATAACCCACTAAAATGACTAAGGTTAAAATTAAAATTTCTTAACATACCAAATGTTGGTAAGGATGTAGAGGAACTAGAAGTCTAACACACTGCTGATGGAAATATAAAATGATGCAACCACTTTGGAAACAGGTTAGCATATCTTCCTTTTAAGATTTTATTACGTATTTATTTGACAGAAAGACAGCATGAGCAGCGGGAGGAATAAGGGGAGTGGGAGAAGCAGACTCCGTGCTGAGCAGGGACCCCAACACAGGACTTGATCCCAGGACCCTGAGATCATGACCTGAGCTAAAGGTAGACGCTTAATCAGCTGAACCGCTCAGGTGCCCAAGTTAGCAGTTTCTTAAAGTTGCATTATGCTCCAGACATTCTACTCCCAGATATTTACCCAAAAGAAAATGAAACACATGTGCATACAAAGATTTGTGGATGAGTATTATATGAAGCCTTATCTGGAATAGCTCAAAAGAGGAAATTACCCACATTCCCATCAATGAGTGCATAAATAAACAAATTGTAGTATAACCACACAATGGAATACTATTCAGCATTAAAAACAAACTATTAAAACATAAAATATCATGAATGAATCTCAAAATAACTATGCTGGGTAAAAGAAGGCAGACAAAAAATACATACTGTATGGATCTGTTTATATAAAATTTTAGAATATGGCCACTGATCTGTAATAACAGAAAGCAAAAGGGAAGTTGCCTGGGTCTAAAGGAGTGGGAAGTAGATTACAAAGGGTCACAAAGAAACTTTAGTAGGAGGGTGCATAATGTTCATTATCTTTAGTGTGGTGGTAGTTTCACCTGTATATACATGGGTCAAAATTCAAACTGCATACTTTAAATATGTATGGCTTATTATACATCAATTTACTGCAACAAACCTTCCTGTAAAAAGTCAAAATTCCTTTCTGTATTCTACACATGGTTTGTTTCTTTGGTTCTTTTTATACAACAGCTTTTGAAGGATTCCAAATCACACCTCATCTTAACTATACGGAAGGTTTTCTTCATAAGTATAACCATTCTCCTTGTCTTATTCCTTGCACCTGCATACTCAACCAGCCTATTACATTGAAATATTTCCCCACAGAAATACATAACTTTCATGTGATGATGATGGCTATCAATCTCACTAAGCTAAACAGAATCTTGTAGAATATCCAAAATTTCAACACAAATGAAACAGACAAATAAATGCCTATCAAACCAATGTTTAACCATAGCATTAAAGCAGTAAATGGGTGGGGCACCTAGGTGGCTCAGTTGGTTAAGCAGCTGACTCTTGATTTTGGCTCAGGTCATGACCTCAGGGTCCCCTACACTGGGCTCCTGTTCAGCAGGAAGTCTGCTTGGGGATTCTCTCTCCCTCCCCCCACTACCCCTCGCCCACCCTGCATGTGCACATGTGCTCTAACAAATAAATACATCCTTTAAAAAAATAAAGCAGCAAATGGGAAAAAGGATTTCCCAGTGAAAAATACTGGCAAAGATCTATATTCTACATTTTCATCTGGACGGCAATTATAAAGTATATACATATATAAAAATGTAAAAAGCCATATTTAAGGATGTATATTCTTTAATGAATGAATATAGTTATGCTTCAATTAAAAAAATTAGTCAACATTTGAGGGTACGAGTTCTATATTTCATAGACATTCCTACCTTATCCCAAACATGTCTCTGTGGCTTTGGAGCCCCAGTCCTCTCTTCAGTATGCTCTGAACCCACGTCCCTAAACCTCCTATCCCTCTTGGTACCCCTCCAGACTCCCGTAAAGACCATCAGGCAAGGGCCTCTCTACAGGATATTCTCACTCAGGTGGTAACAGACTGGGGAAGCAGTAAATCTCAGCAACCTTGCAGAAATACTGTTTGCCTTTTTTTTTTTTTTTTTTAACATTAAGGGTACCTTAGAAATCACACAGAAGCCAAATGTGTTCAGAGCCAGTACTAGGACATCAGTTTGCTGATTCCTAGAGCCCTGTATTTACACATCTACATCCTAATTTATTAGCTCAAATTCCAAACTAGTCTTTTACACAACGCAATTAAAAACTACTCAGTTGTAAACCTGTAACCAAAGATAACTAAAATTTGAGCCAATAAATTCAAAAAGAGGAATTAACTTTATGAGACACTAATGTCATCATAACAGCCTAAATTTACAATAGAGGGAAGTACAGTGAACAAGGATATAGCCAACAAACCAAGAGGAACTCATTTCCTAGAGAACATAGTTTTAGGATTTACCAGAATCGCCCATTATAAAATTAAAATGACTGACCAATAAGAATGGAACCAAAGAGGGGCGCCTGGGTGGCTCAGTCGGTTAAGCATCTGCTATTGACTCAGGTCAGGATCCTGGAGTGCCGGAATTGAGCCCGTCATTGGGCTCCCTGCTTAGCGGGGAGTGTGCTTCTCCCTCTGCACCTCACCCTGTTCTTCTTCTTTCTCTCTCAAATAAATAAATAAAATCTTAAAAAAGGGCAAAAAAAAAAAAAAAAGAATGTAACCAAAGGGATACAAATAAACCAACAACTCAAGTGATGGTGGAGACTCACATTAAATACCATCTGACATATTTTAAATGGCAAAATTCCCTTTGATTACGTGAAATTTATTATCTAATGTGGTTAGAAAAACATGGTCTCATTTAAATTTGGCATGTAGGTTCTGGTCTACTTTTGTGGCCAATAGTTCCAAAGACAATTTAGTTTTGTAACAAGCCTTTGTAATGCTATGCTTAACTGTTTCATTCTTCTAGCCCTGCCTGAGCTCCCAGTGGGTACTTTCTGGGGACACAAAGGGGTGGAAGGCACTTCTTTTGGTCCCCATGGTATGATTACATGACTGGGTGGAGGAATGCCAGGCCTGTGGGTGAAAAGTATTCATTGTGGCCTGTTCTCTTGGTCACCCCACTGGTGAATGAGCTTCCCACTGTCTCTATTGCCGTGGGGAGACGAGGACCATCGATGCCGTTGGGTAAATATCTCATTGCTAGGTCCCCTTTCCTGGTTTTTCTGTTTGTCTGTCTATGTCTGTTGATAATTCTAAGTTTTAGGCCCCTCCAGTGTGGGATATATAGGAAATAAAAAGAAAATACAGGGAATCTACCATAGTGTCATCCTTCAAGTCCTCAAGTCCCTAGCCAGCCACCTGCTTTCTACCTTTCAGAATCTTTTAGTGTTTGTCTATTAAGTTGTTTCCAAGGTATTTTGTTTTATTTAGAGGTGAGGAACAGGGAAAAGTAAGCCTATGCCATCCCACTAAACCTTAAAGTAAATGCTTGGTAAAATAAAGATTTAAATTGACCCAGAGTTTCCTAACAGACAGCATGTTCAAATACAACAGGAAATGACTCATTACAACACAAGACTACACAATGTAAATGAGAAAAGACAATCAACTGGAGCCAAAACTAAGATAAATCCAGTGTTAGAACTGACAAAGATTTTAAAGCTGCATAATATTTAAAAAGTAAATAAAAATGCATAATATTGTTTCAGTAAGTAGTTACAAATTCCTCTGAGAAAAATGAAAAATACAAACCTCAGTTAAGAAATATAAGTCTAGGGTAGGGCAATGAGGTAATTGGGTGATGGGCATTAAGGAGGGCACATGATATGATGAACAACGGGTGTTATACCCAACTGATGAATTGTAGTGATGAACACTACATCTGAAACTAATGATGTACTATATGTTGGCTAACTGAATTTAAATAATTAAAAAAGAAATATGTTATAAAAAATGTCAATTATAAAACTAAAGGCTCTTAACTGAAAATTAAGGAATTAAAAATAAGATTCTAGGGGCACCTGGGTGGCTCAGTAGGTTAAGCCTCTGCCTTCGGCTCGGGTCATGATCCCGGAGTCCTGGGATTGAGCCCCGCATCGGGCTCTCTGCTTGGCAGGGAGCCTGCTTCCCTTCCTCTCTCTCTGCCTGCCTCTCTGCCTACTTGTGATCTCCATCTGTCAAATAAATAAATAAAATATTAAAAAAAAATAATAATAAGATTCTATAAGATCAAAAACTCTCCAAATTTGGTGAAAGATATAAACCTACAAAACAATTCCATCCAGGATAAAACCCAAAGGTTTATCATGCCAGGACAGGTCACAAGTAAACTGCCAAAAACTAGACAAAAAGTCTTAAAAGCAACCTAAGAAAAATGACGTATTACCTACAGCAGAACAGCAATTCTTAGGGTAGTGGATTTCTCATCTGAAACCACGAAGGCCTGAAGGAAGTAGCACATTTCGTAAGTGCTGAAATACAAGAACTGTCAATTGTGAATTCTATATCCAGCAAAAAGGCAGAAAAATTAAAATATTATCAGATGAAAAGAACCTAAATACTTCATCATTACCATGCCTACCCCTAAAGAATGGCTAAGGAAACCTCCCCAAAAAGAAAGGAAATGATAAAAACAGATTTGGAAACAAGAATAAAGAAAGAGATTTTTAAAACAGGGTTAAAGGGGCGCCTGGGTGGCTCAGTGGGTTAAGGCCTCTGCCTTCGGCTCAGGTCATGATCCCAGGGTTCTGGGATCGAGCCCCGCATCGGGCTCTCTGCTCAGGGGGGAGCCTGCTTCCTCCTCTCTCTCTGCCTGTCTCTCTGCCTACTTGTGAACTCCGTCTGTCAAATAAATAAAATCTTAAAAAAAAAAAAAAATGGCTAAAGGCTTTAAAATGGTTAAATATAACAAACTATCTTTCCTCATAAGTTTCTTAATTCATATTTGATGGGTGAGACAAAATTATAACAACATCTGTTGTGTTCAATGTATGGACAGGAAATGCTTCTATCTACCTACCTACCTACCTAAGTAGGCTCCAGGCCTAGCATGGAGCCCAATGCGGGGCTTGAACTCATGACCTTGAGATCAAGATTTGAGCTGAGATCAAGAGTCAGATTGCTTAACAGACTGAGCTACTCAGGTGCCAGCAGGAATTATATTTTAAAAGATGAGGAGGGCAATGGTATCTTAATGAAAAGCAAGGTTTTGGGGGCACCTGGCTAGCTTGGTCATACAGCTTGCAGCTCTTGATCTCAGGGTCATGAGTTCAAGCCCCATGCTGAGCATGAGCTTATATAAGGGGGGGGGAAGCAAGGTTTTAATACTACGAACCAGTAAAACATTGATATGAGTAGGCTGTGATAGGTTACAAATGGTAGTGTAATGTGTAAAACAACTACTAGGAAAAATATACAAAAGCAATACTTAAAAACAATATAAATAAAACACGATGGAATCCTTCAAAAAAGGATTCTTTTAGGGGTTCCTGAGTGCCTCAGTTGGTTAAGCTTCTACCTTCAGTTCAGGTCATGATCCCAGGGTCCTGGGACAAAGCCCTGTATTGGACTCCCTGCTTGGCAGGAGTCTCCTTCTCCTTCTCCCTCTCCCTCTAACCCTCCCTCATGCTCTCACTCAATCTTTCCCTCAAATAAATAAATAAATAATATTTTTAAAATAACAGTAATTGTAACTATATTAACAACAAAAAAGGATTCTTTTTTTTTTAATATTTATTTATTTGAGAGAGAGAGAATGAGAAAGTGAGCATGTGAAGGGAGAGGTCAGAGGGAGAAGCAGACTCCCCACCAAGCAGGGAGCCCGATGCGGACTCGATCCCGGCACACCAGGATTATGACCTGAGCCGAAGGCAGTTGCCCAACCAACTGAGCCACCCAGGTGCCCCCAAAAGGATTCTTTTAAAAAAGAAGAGCAAAATAAAACCAAAGCAAGCAGAAAGAAGGAAATAATATAAATAAGAGCAAAAATCCATGAAACTGAAAACAGGAAAATAACAGAAAAAGAATGTCAAAATCTGGTTCTTTGGGAAAAAAAAATCAACAAAATTAATAAGCCTCCAACAAGACTAACACACTAAAAAGAAAAGACAAAAATCACCAATACCAGGAATGAAGCAGGGGATAGCACTATAACCACTACAGCCATTAAAAGATTAATAAGAGAATATAAGGAACAACTTCACTCTCATAAATTTGACAACTTAAAAAAATTGACCACTTCCTGAAAAAACCACAAAATGCCAAAGCTCAACCAAGAACCAGATGGTCAGTATACATTTATAACCACTAAAAACAATGAATTTGGAATATCTCCCCCAAAAGAAATCCTTAGGCACAGTTGACCTTACTGAAGATCTTTATCAAACATTTAAAGAAGAAACAGCACCAATTCTACTTAAACTATCCCTGAAACAGAGATGGGAATACTTCCCAACTCTATGATGTTAATACTACCCTGATACTAAAGTCAGACAAAAACATGAAAAAAATTCTTTTAGAACTACTGGCCAATATGCCTCATTAACTTAGATACAAAAACCCTCAACAAAAAACCAGCAAACTGAATTAAGTAATGTAAAAAAGGAACTATACACCATGACTGATTAGGATCTATTTAGCATATGAAAGACTGATTCAAATATCTAAAAATCAATCAATGGAATCTACTATAGATAAATTTAAAAAATCCTGCATGATCTAAACAAATGATGCAGAAAAAGCTTTTCACAAAATCCAACACCCATTCATGATAAAAATTCTCAACAAAGAACAAAATGGAATTTCCTTTACTCTATAAAAGAGCATCTGCTAACATCATCATTAATAGTGAATGAATGGGGACGCCTGGGTGGCTCAGTTGGTTAAGCGGCTGCCTTCGGCTCAGGTCATGATCCCAGCGTCCTGGGATCGAGTCCCACATCGGGCTCCATGCTCGGCAGGGAGCCTGCTTCTCCCTCTGCCTCTGCCTGCCTCTGTCTGCCTGTGCTCGCGCTCTCTCTCTAACAAATAAATAAAATCTTAAAAAAAAAAAATAGTGAATGAATGATAGCCCCCGAAACAGGGGAAAAGGTGAGGATATTGCTTTCACAACTCTTATTCACCACAGTATTAGAAATTTTAGCTGCTGCAGTAGGAAAGATAAAATGTACAGAGAAGAAAGGGGGAAAAAACCTGTCTCTATTTGCTGACAGCATGATGGTTTATGTAGAAAACTCAAAGGAATCTATAAAAAACACCAAAACTCCAATAAGTGAGTTCAGTAAAGTAGTAAGATATAACCCCAAATCAATCATATTTCTATATACTAACAATGAACATGTGGAAACCAAAATTAAAAACAAAATACCATTTAAAATCAACCCCCCAAAAATAAATATTTAGGTATACACTTAACAAAATTTATATAGGATCTATATGCTGAAAATTTTAAAATGCTGATTTGAAAAAAAAAGACAAGTAAATGAACACGCATACTGTATTGATGGATTGGAGTTTTCAATGTAGTATAAATGTCAATTCTCCCAAATTAGTATACAGATTTAATGCAATTCCTACCAATATCTCAGCAAGGTATTTTATGGACACAGACAACCTTATTCTAAAATATACATAGAAAGGCACATTCCCTAAAGTAGCTAAAATAATCTTGAGATATAAGAATAAAGTAGAAGGAATTCACCCAATATTAAAGCTTATTAATAAAGCTTTAAAAGCACTCAAAAGGCAGAATGGAACTGGAGGGATATACACAGAGGTCAATAGAATCCCACAAAGGACCCAGGAACAGACCCACACAAATTCTTTTTTTTTTTTTTTTAAGATTTTATTTATTTATTTGACAGAGATCACAAGCAGGCAGAGAGGCAGGCAGAGAGAGGAAGGGAAGCAGGCTCCCCCGCCGAGCAGAGAGCCCGATTTGGGGCTCCATCCCAGGACCCTGGGATCATGACCTGAGCCGAAGGCAGCGGCATTAACCCACTGAGCCACCCAGGTGCCCCAGACCCACACAAATTCTTAACTGATTCTCACAAAGGTGTAGAAGCAATTCACAGGAAGGACAGCCTTTTCAACAAATGGTGCTACAGCAACTGGGACGGGACACCTATAAGAAATAAGTATTTGGTATCTTAGAACCAATTTATTTTGCTTGTGCTAAGCAGAAACGTGAAAGTTATAAAATAGTTACAATGTCCCATTAGATAACTTGTTGATTATACAGATAACACCTTTTTTTTTTTAATTGCATTCTTTAACTCATGTGGTGCTCATCTCCTATACTCTGATCAGTTTCAGGAGCAAATTAAATTCTAGCTTCTTTCAAGGAACTCTTATAAATGACAGGCCATACTCCACAAATGGTAAAAGGACAAAAGATTTAGAGTTAGGAAAATTATCTTGGGCCCAGTAGTAATTGGAGGAAAACAGATGTCAAAATGAGAATGTGTTATAATTAGAAATAAAGAGTTAACATTTCCTTTTTCAGCAAACAGTGGAAACTAGACATTTTTATTAAACATGATTTTTGTAAATACATGATTTAGTATTTTTATTCACTATCAGTCTTTATTTTTTTTTTAAGATTTTATTTATTTATTTTACAGAGAGAGAGGGAGAGAGAGCAAGCACAGGCAGACAGAGTGGCAGGCAGAGGCAGAGGGAGAAGCAAGGAGCCTGATGTGGGACTCGATCCCAGGACGCTGGAATCATGACCTGAGCCGAAGGCAGCCGCTTAACCAACCGAGCCACCCAGGCGTCCCCACTATCAGTCTTTAATAGCTTAATAGCTTATTCCCTACCTCTGACATAAATTTCAATTTTAAAAGATTATTCAACACATTAACTTAAAATTAGATGTCCAAATAAATGTGAGATGTTTTACAAAGAGGAAAAAAAAGTTGAAGACACCAATTTGGTAGGTACCAGACCAATAAAAAAGAAATAAAAATCTTACTATCCCCAAGTACTTAATGTTTTACTTAAATATAAATTTTAATACTATGACTTCTAATTTTGTTGTTTTTAAATTTTATTCATATATTTTCATGTTATCATATGATTATACAAATACAAAAATACATTATACATATTTTTCTCCTCTAGCAATGAGGCACAAATCTTAATTTACCTCTAGTCCGTCCTGGTTTGCTTCAAAGCTCTAGGGATACCATTTTTGACACTAACCACTGGATATAAACAGAAGGTACCAGCTAACTCAAAGGATAGGAAGGGGCAAGGTTACTTTATGATCTCATTGTGGGGTGGGTCAATTACAAACCTAAAATTAAAAAAAGAAAGGAGTTACCTCTTCAGGCATTAGGGGGGAAAATGCGTCCGAGCACTAAAATTTCTATTCCAAAAGGACACAGACTTACTGTTTTGAAAATGTGCTGGAAAGTTTCCTACCTGTTGTCACAGCTGCCAAGTATGTTGACAAAGAAGTAAGGAAGAAAATGCATAATTAGGCCTCCAAGATATAATTAGCTAGTGCCATAGTAGGTACTCTGATAATTTATATTAAAAAGCAAACAAGAAAACTTTTGACAGGAAGATACTACACGCAGACTAGGAGCTACAGCTAAACACTGCCTGTCTTCAAGGAGCTCCCAGACCAAGAAGGATAAACACAAACAAATCAAGTACTGGGGGCTCTGGGTGTGCCATCAAGCTGCAAGTCTTCAGATGCCTCCAAGTAGTGATTAATGTGAAACACAAGTGAGAGTCAGGCAGGTGTGCTTTCCTTCCAAAAAGCACAATAGGCCAAAGGAATTAGAGGTATGAGAAAATATGCTGCTCTCCGAAAATAACATTTATTAGGTCTGATATTTAAGAAGCAGTGGGGACACCTGGGTGGCTCAGTTGGTTAAGCAGCTGCCTTCAGCTCAGGTCATGATCCCAGCGTCCTGGGATCGAGTCCTGCATCGGGCTCCTTGCTCGGCAGGGAGCCTGCTTCTCTCTCTGCCTCTGCCTGCCTCTGTCTGTCTGTGCTCACTCTCTCTGACAAATAAATAAATAAAAATCTTTAAAAAAAAAAAAAAGAAGCAGTGGAGGAATTAGAGAAAAAGCTGGCTAGAGGCTGAGTCACACTCCATGCTAAGCCCTGGAAATAATGCGTTATTTTTTCCCATTTTTCTAGTAACTTGCCCAAAGCCACAGAGCATGTAAACAGTAAGGTCGGGATGAGAGCTCATCTGTTTTTCAACAATATTCCATACTAAGGGAGACAGAGGGTCATCTCAATATTGGCTTCTTGAAGGTAGAGGAATCCCATGGTGAACCAGCAGACTAACCCTTAAACTGATCCTTAAAACAGCAGTTGTCAAAGGATGGGTCCTTGGATCCCTACATCTAATCCCCTTGGTGCTCAGTAAAATGGAGATTCTGGGTCTACTTTTAAACCCACTGAATCCTATTCTCTGGGGCTGAGCCTGGGACTTTGCATTTTACAGTGATACACACAAACTTTGGAGATTAGTGATTTAAAGCCCTTTTCAACTGAAGCTAGGGGGATGACTAGATTTGAAGGGGAGTATGAAGAAAGGGAAAAGGCTTAATTCAACCTCAGACTACAGGATTTAAGAGAACAATGGGGGACGCCTGGGTGGCTCAGTTGGTTAAGCAGCTGCTCAGGTCATGATCCCAGCGTCCTGGGATCGAGTCCCACATCGGGCTCCTTGCTCGGCAGGGAGCCTGCTTCTCCCTCTGCCTCTGCCTGCCACTCTGTCTGCCTGTGCTCGCTCTCTCTAACAAATAAATAAAAATTTTAAAAATCTTAAAAAAAAATCTCTTAAAAAAAAAAAAAAAAGAGAACAATGGAATATGCAAGTGAAAATGCTGATGCAGGCAGTCCCAGGACAGTGTTTGAACTTGGGGAAAGAGGTCAGAACTGGAGACATCCCAAAAACAGAGGTGAAAACTGAACCTCCTAAGCTTTAAAAAGTCACCAAGGAAGAAATGGTAGAGAACCCTAGTCTATACAGTTCATAGACAGGGTAATTATAGACAAGCGTAGATAGTTTAGTCCAGGGCAGAACGTCCCTCGGGAGCAATGGAGTTACTGAAAGTAGAGGTATCTAAGAGGACCAGAAAAGCAAAGCATATTCATGGAGGCCAAGAGAGGAAGGTTTGATAATTTCAAAAGCTATCATACAGAGAAGATGGAAGGAAAGGGAAGTAGAGATTAAAATAAGCCACCAGATTTGGCCAATTGGAAGTCACTAGTAAGTCTTGAGACAGGTTTCTGAGTGGCAGAGGAGGACAACTAGTTTTATGTTGATCCAATAATATTAAAAAAAAATATGTAGCACACATTTAAGTTTACCTCAGTTGCCGACCCAAGTGTTTGATATTTTTGTGCAGTTCAGAATTCAATCGAAGATCATGTATTACAGATGGCTGTAATGTTTCTTTAGTCTTTCAATCAGAACAGTATCAAATATTTTTTTATCTTTGACAACATACTTTTAAAGAATCCGGACCTAATGTTTTACAGAATATCCCACAATCTTCATTTACTTTACTATTACCTCAGATTAGATTAAGACTGAACATTATATAGATGACACTGTGCATCCCTTCATTAGGCAGATACGTTGATTTGTCTGCTATTACCAGTGATGCTGAATTGGATCACTGCGCTAATACAGTATCCACCAGATCTTTTCAGCAGAACTAGGTTTTCTTTTTGTAAAAAACAAGTAATTCATACAGAGAACACTGAGTAGTAGGCATCTATCTAACCAACAACCTTTCACCAATGATTTTAGCACCCATTGATGATTCTTGCCTGAATCAATTATTACCCTGGTGGTTATAAAATGGTAATTTTCTAATTCAATCATTCTTAGTACATTTACTACATGACATTTTTTGGTAATGCCATTTTCATTTCCCTCCACCCTTTTCATTTCTGAGTATCACTATACAATCATGGATTTTTCTCCGAATGTATTATTATTCTTTTTCTCCGAATATATTATTATTCTTTTGGGATGCTCAAAATGTCCCAAATTTGTTCAAGTAGAGTTCCTTCAAGCCAGCTTTTGTGTCCTTATGCTGCGTTCCCATTCGTCCTTGAGCACATCTTTGCTTGCTGACACACACACACAAAAGTGTTCCAGCATCACCTTGTAGTTTTCCTGTCTGAGCTCTAGACGGTTTCCTGAAACAGGTTTAGACACAACACACACACACACACACACACACACCAGACCAATTCTATATAAATAATTTCCACATTAGAGGGGAAATATGTCCTAATTAATTTTATGAGGTCAACATTATCCCTTCACCAGAAACAGGCAAAAAAAACTTTAAAAAACTAAAACCAATATCCCCTATTAACACTGATACAAAAATGCTTTAACAATGTTTTCCCATGTTGAATCCAGCAATATTTAAAAAATAAGCAACATAATGACCAAATGAGGATAACACCAAGAATGCAATGTTGGTTTGACATTTTTAAAAAATATTACCACATTATAACATACTCAAAAAAAGACCCATCTACAACTATCTCAACAGATAAGGAAAAGGCATCTGACAAATTCACCAAGTTGTAATGAAACTATCAATGAACTAAGAATATAAATGAACTTCTCCAACCTGATTATGAGCATCTATGAAAAATCTGCTATTATCATACACAATGGTGAAAGACTGAACACCTCCCCCTAAAACTGAGAACAAGGCAAGGATGTTCATTCTTGCCACTTTTATTCAAGTGTTCTGGAAGTCTTAGCCATTGCATTGAGGCAAGAAAAAGAAGCAAAGAAGTGCAAAATACAAATATGGGGCACCTGGGGGTGGCTCAGTCAGTTGAGTGTCTGACTCTTGGTCTCAGCTCGGGTCTTGATATTAGGGTCATGAGTTCAAGCTCACACCTAGCATGGAGCCTGCTTTAAAAAAGAAAGAAAAAGGAAGAGAAAAGAGAAAGGCATACATATTGGGAAGGAAGCTGTAAAACTGTTCTTAGTCACAGACATATCATGCATGAATCTACCCAAACTAGATGAATCCACATATGAATTTGCCTTAAGAAAGGCATTATTAGAATTAATAAGTAAATTAATACAGTCAACATACACAAATGAATTACATCTCTATATACTAACAATGAACAAATGAAAAATAAAAAAATACAATTCTATTTACAATAGCATTCAAATACATAAAAGAGAATAAATTTAACAGAATACATGCAATACTTGCACACAGAAAACTATAAAATACCACTTAATGAAATTAAAGACCTAAATAAACAGAGATGCACCATGTTCAAGGACTGAAGATTGAACACCATTATGATGTCAGTTTCTCTCCAAACTGACACAAAGATTCGAAGTCCCAACAGCCTTTTTTTTTTTTTTAGGAAACTAACAACTTGAGTGTGAAATATATATAGAAATGCAAATAAAGGGAGGAGTCGAGATGGCTGAGAAGTAGCAGGCTGAGACGACATCAGCCAGCAGGAGATCAGCTAGATAGCCTATCAAACCATTACCAACACCTACAAATCCAACAGGAGATCGAAGAGAAGAAAAACAACAATTCTAGAAACAGAAAATCGACCACTTTCTGAAAGGTAGGACCAGCGGAGAAGTGAATCCAACGCGACGGGAAGATAGACCCCAGGGGGAGGGGCCGGCTCCCGGCAAGCGGCGGAGCACAAAATCAGAACTTTTAAAAGTCTGCTCCACGGAGGGACATCGCTCCAGAAGCTAAACTGGGGTGAAGACCTCACGGGGACAATGTGGACTCAGGTCCCGCGGGGTCACAGAAGGATCGGGGGTGTCTGAGTGTCGCAGAGCTCACAGGTATTAGAGCGGGGAAGCCGGCTGCAGAGACAGAGCCGAGGTTTCCTAGAGCCGTGGTCTGTGACACGGGCCGGTGCTCTGTGCGAGGGGTCCCCACAGGATCCGGGGAGACTCTGACCCAGGAGAGCTCAGGGATCTCCGAGGCTCGGAGACTCCGGGTGGGACTCTGCCAGAGACAGAGACGCTTGGTCACAGGCTGGGTGAGCTCGGAGCGCTCCCAGAAGCCAGTGCAACGGGACTGCTTACGCACAATTTTCTCTGAGCGCGGTCTCCGGGCGCAAACGGGGGCTGGGGAGACGGAAGGGATTAAACGCTTTTCTATGAAGGCACACTGAAGACTGGGGCCCCTAGCTCTCCGGTCCTCTGAACCAGAGATTGGGAGGCCGCCATTGTCATTCCCATCCTCCAGAACTCTACAGAAAGCATTCAGGGAACAAAAGCTCCTGAAAGCAAACCTCAGAGGATTACTTAGCCCGGCCCCTGGTAAGGGCGGTGCAACTCCGCCTGGGGCAAAGACACCTGAGAATCACTACAACAGGCCCCTCCCCCAGAAGATCAAAGAA
>ML103227.1:0-11725 GCA_003697995.1 Taxidea taxus jeffersonii
GGCGCTGGGCCTCTCTTACCAAACTGCTTGGAGGAAAGTCATTTCCATGCAGTGTGCTCGCCCAGCGGCCGCGTGTGAGGGTTCCCGAGAGTGCGTTTTGCCCGCACACCCCTCCTGACGAGGAAGAACTGTAAATATTTATCAATTTGAACCGCATTGCTCCTTTCCTGGGGCTTATGTTTTGTCTCGGCTCCGATGCTGTGGCTCTTCTTTCCCGAATGGACTCCCGTGGCCCGTGGCGATCCGGCTCTTCGGGTATGAGTTCAGCAGTGGTAAGATCGTGTTCTAATCACGGAGACGCCCTTGGGGAGGACCGTGGACCACCCACTCTCATTGCCAGGATGGGATTCTGTCGATCTGAATGTGAAAATAACCGTCAAACGTAAATCAAATCAGCAGAGAATGCTGCAGGAATGACAGCATGAAATCCTGTGTATCAGCACAACAGAAGAGGCTGAAGTTGGTAAAACCCCACGAGTGTCACCACGGGGGGTGAGCGAGAACCACCCCTCACCCTTCCAGCTGCCCGAGCTGCCGTCGGTCGTCAGGAGCTGCAGAAGACACAGTCCTGTGTTCCGGGAAGTTGGGTAAAGGAGGAAGAGTGTAAGTGCTGAGTACAAGGGGCACGGGATTGTCACCAGCCCGAGCCCCCAGGAGCCGGCGGAGAGGAGGGCGGAGGGAGGACGCGGAGCCAGGATGGAGGGCAGCGACGCAGATCTCAGAACTGAAACTCACCCACAGGACCGGGTGCTGTGAGGGTTTGGGGCGATGGCTGTGGGGCCCTGGGCTGCTCGGGAGGAGCGAGTCCTGGGAGAGGGGTCGTGGATGGAGTGGGGCCCTCCGGGCTCAGGCAGGGCCAGGTGGAGCTGGGGACGGACCATCTTGAGGGCTGTTGAGGCCAGTGTGGGAGGGGGAGCGGGACAAGCTGGCTGGCAGAGCCCAACAGACTCCGAAACAAGGGGCCCACGTCTCCAGCCTCTGGTCCTGGAAGCAGAGGTCGGTGCCTTAGGCCGACGGAGGTTCCTGAACCTTCTTCAGGGGCCACTGGGTCTCGGGCATGGCTATCAAGCACCACTTCCCCCATATCCATAACCTCGGTGCCCCTCAGGGCCCTTGCACCAGCTCTCCACCTCCCTCTCTTCAGGTGAGGGAGGCCTGCTGCGGCCCCGGATGTAGGTGTTAGTCAATGTCCCTGAGGTGCGGCCCTGGAGGTGGCCAAGTGTGGGACCCTGCCAGTGGCCAGGACCTGATGGCAGGTCCCTGATGCCCAGCCTGGCCCCCTCCTCGGGCAGCTGCAAGCACAGGCCCGCCCCACACACACCTGTGAGCGGTCTCATTCACCCGTTCTTCTTGTTTGGAACGTCATGGAAGGGAGTGTTCTGCAGGGATGCACTCGCGTCTCTGCAGGGAGATGGCCCGCAGAGCCGTCCTGTGGCCCCTGGGTGGGCGCAGCCTGAAGGCAGGAGCGTGCTGCCCACACTGTGTGGCTGTGGTGCCCGCGTCCCTGAGGCCAGAGCTCTTGTCACAGAGTTGTGAGCATGCTTGTGGGAGATCGCTGCTGTCCGCGGGGTGGGGAGACCATGGAGATGGATGGAGAAGCCACGTGATGGCGGACAGTCCACACTCAGGATTCCGTGGCACTGCTGACACATACAGAGCAAGGAGAGAGGAAACACACTGTGTCTGATGGTCAAGTTTGGGCAAAAACATCAGCTTCTGAAGTACGTGCATTCATGTTTGAGCTGGAGATGAGCTCCCCAGAGACCCCGAGATCCCCCAGCGATGTTCCTCAGCCCGACAGCAGCCACTGAGGGTGGGACCCTGGCAGAGCCAGCGGGAGGCAACGAGCTTGGTGTTGACAACAGATAGATGGGCAGACAGACTTGGGCAGCTCTGCAGCCCTGCCTGGCTCCTGGGCAGCCCTGGCACTCCCTGAGTGTGCCCCAGAACACAGTGCCCTGCTCACTGGCACTTGGGGCAGGCAGGACCCATCTTCTACAGCCTTTCTCCCTTCCCCTGGCCCCTTGGCCCCTGGCTGTTCTGTGAGCTGGGCGTTCACAGATGTTCAGAGTGGCCTTTGGCTTTGAAGATGAAAGCAGCGTCTACCTCTTCCTTCAGGGCGCCCTGCCCATGGGGACCTCAGGCTCTGATGATCTCCCCAAGCTGCTCTCCTCTCACGTTCCAGCCAGAACCCGATACAAGACCCTTTTCCTCAGTCTTCAGAGAGGCTTTGGGGAAGCTGGGGCTGAGGTCAGAACCAGTTTTATCTGGAGATTTTTCTTCTCCGTGTGTGAGACCTTGGTCAACTTCAGCGGGCTTTGACGGAGGGTCAGCCTCACCTGTGCCCAGCGGGTAGGGGGACAGCTGCCGAGCACGGGGCACCCCCCAGGGGACCTGCCAGCTGGGATGGGTGCTCAGGGGAGCTCAGAGCTCAGCCAGTCAGGGAGCCCCCCCACTGAAGCGGGGAGGGCGGCTGGGAGGCCACGGGGGCCTGGTGACCGGCCGGCCAGGCTCAGGAAATGGAGTGCTTGGGAAGGCAGAGCCATGAAGCCGTGCAGTGATCCGTCCAGTCAGTGCCCTTGATGCTGCCCAGGTGGGCAGGGATGTCCCCAGGTTGGATGAAATGAAGAACGTGCTCAAGTGCCAAGGAGAGGCCGGCGGCACAGCCCCAGGGTAGTGCCCCGGGAACTCTCTGGGCGGCCAGCCCCCCAGAGCTGCTGAGTCTCCTGGTGGCCGGCTCCCCGAGGTGCTCAGAGGAGTCCGGGATCACCGGCGACAGGAGCTGATCTCAGGCTCATGGAGCCAGCCCCGCAGGGGACACGGACCGGGCACAGGATCCAGCCGGGCTCAGAGGAACCGCTGTGCGCTGCAGGAAACGCCATGAAATCGGCTGAGGAATTCCACCTCTCAGGGACACGGTCACGCGGGAGTCCTGGAGTCCCTCACGAGCTGGCGAGACGAAAAGAGAGGTAGCCGCGTGCTTAGTCCTGGGACCTGGTGTAGGGGCGGGGTCCTCAGGCAGCCCCAAGGTGCCCATCCCCAGGGTGCACCCCGGATCATCCCCTCCCTTGAGAAGGGGTAGGTCAGTGAATAGGATGGTGGGGTTTGGGATGGGACATTCCCTAAGACTCGGACTTCCATGCACTCTCCTGCCAGCTGTGGGAAGTGAGCTGGTGAGGAGGGGCCGTGGCAGGGAGCTCTGGTGGCCATGAGGCTGAGGAGGGCTCCTGATGGCTCTGCAGGAGAGGGGTGGCCTCCATCCCTGCCCCGAGGGGTGAGCTTCCCAACCAAGACATAACCCTGGGGACACGGGAGGCCCAGGCCCAGCAAGGTCAGGCTTTCCTCAGAAGTGATTCTCATGGTCGGTCCCGCCTACGGTTATCAGGAGTGAGCCCTCTGGGAACAGCTGGGCCTCAAGGACAAGCCCCATGAGGGGCCTCGTCACACACACGGCTGTCCACCCTCCCCTTCTGCTGTGATGCCCCGGCCCCGCCTGGCTGCGCCTCTGTCCACCGCGGCCACTGTTTCCTGAACTTGAGCAGCCCCTGCTGGCCTGGCCCCCAGAGGGTAGGACAATACCTGTTCCGTCATCGTAAATGACATTCACTGCCGAGACGGCTTTTCCTGCCTCACACACAGATGGGGAATTCCTTTGGAGACAACCACACGTTATTAATTTTTAAAGAGTGATTGTATTGCACATCCAGAACTGCAAAACCCTCCCCGTACCCGTTCTCAGCCCTGCTCTGCCTTCCCTAGCAAGCAGAGATGGGGGTGTCTGCTGGGGTCCCTCCCGGGTGGTCGGGAGCCCATCTGTGTGGACTGTGTTGCGCTGCCCATGACATCTCTCAGCAAGCGTCCCGGCGCTGCTGTGGTCAGGGGCACAGAGCCGCGGGGTCGGTCTATCTGGACACTTCCCCAGGGAAGCCCCCATCCCTGGGGCTCATCCACATTTCATCACGTTCTCAGCCCTTTTTTTTTTTTAAAGATTTTATTCATTTATTTGACAGGCAGAGATCACAAGTAGACAGAGAGGCAGGCAGAGAGAGAGGGGGAAGCAGGCTGTCTGCCGAGCAGAGAGCCCGATGCGGGGCTCGATCCCAGGACCCTGAGATCATGACCTGAGCCGAAGGCAGAGCCTTAACCCCCTGAGCCACCCAGGCGCCCTCATGTTCTCAGTCCTTGGAAGAAAGTCTCTGCGGGGAGCCTGGGTCTTCCTGCCCAGGTACACAGTTCATGAATATTAAAAAGGGCCCAGGCACGTCTCTGCCACAGGTGCCTCCCCAGAGACCGTCAGCTCATGCCTGAGCCCAGAACAGGCACTTTCTGGTGTCAGGGACCTTGACTTCCTCCGAGTCCTCAGCACGCAGCGCGGGGCCCACGGCAGAGTCAATATTTAGTCAATGTTTGTAAGCGAGTGCCTTATTGTGGGAACGACTTAAACGTTTCCGTGCTCCGTCAGCGGGGAGAAGCCAGAAGCTGCACATCCCACAGCCCCGGGGCACACTCGGCTGTCTAAGTCCTTCAATGGGGGACCGGGATTCCTGCAGAATTATCTGATTCCGGGACTGAGGCGGGAGAGATGCCCCGAAGTTCCAGGAAATAAGGAGGTGGCCCACCCCCCACAACGATGGCGTGGCCAAAGGCACACAGCAGCCCACCAGCCAAGGCCCCCAAGGCCAAGGCTGGAGCCACTCAAGCAAAAGCAGGAATTCACCTCGGATCATCGCCCAGATTGGGGAATAACAGCCATGAGACTATGGGGCAAGTAAGTGAGGGAATAAAGAAGTCAGTGTGGGAAAATGGGTGGACATCCCATTCAGAGTTCCAAGTGACCGGTGTCTGGATCCCCTGTCCCCCGGAGGTGGAACGTGGCCCTGAGCGTGGGCTGTACACAGTGGCTCCCCCAGCAGCAGAGCACGGAAGGGGGACCGAGAGTGGACGTGTGGAGGACAGATCCGGGGTCGGGGCCGACACCGACCCACCGTAAGTCACGGCGACAGTGAGAACGGCGAGGGCGCGAGGGCAAGTGGTGACCGCCGCGCCCGGCTCTGGGCTCCTCCCCCGGGACCCAGAACCCCCGCCTCGTCGTGAGCAAAGCTGAGACCAGTCGGTAGAGCTGCGCCCACGACACGACGCCCCCATCAAAACCACTACGGTCAAAACAGCAGGGAAAGTCTAGAAACGGTCACAGCCCAGAGGGCCTGGGGAGACGCAACGCTTCCTGTCACGTGATGTCCTGGGTGGGACCCTCGCGAGAAGAGACGCACATGCAAACTGAAGAAGTCGCAAGTGAGGACGTTGGGTCGCAACAGTGTAGACGGCTCTGGGGCCCGTCCCCGTGTGAGGTGTCAACAGTGTGGGAACCTGCGGAAGGGAAGGCATGTCAGCTTGTGACAGTCTCCCAACCTCTCTGTAAATCTAACGCCACCGTAAGATAAGAACGTTTGTTTAAGAACATGACCTTCCTGAAACCGTTGAAATACTGATTAAAAAGTCAACTAAAACTACGTTGAACTCAGACTATTTGCAAGAGGTTGTCCCCATCACGGGTCGTGGTGTTCTGACAGTTGTCACAGACATTTCAGCCGTCAAGACATGACGTTCCAAAATGCCCCGGCTCCCTGGGTGTAACCCGGCTTCCGATCGGAGGCATGTGGCCTGGGAAGAAACCCAAGGAAGACAGTGTCACGAGTGTAGGAATCAAATCCTCCAACACTCCAAGCACCGATTTCCCAGGGAGCCGGGGCACGTGAGGCCCCCGCACGGGCCGCGTTGCTGAGCCGGGGTCCCTTAGTGCTGCTCCCACCCGTGGTCATTTCAGCCGCATTTCAGGCTCAGCCTCGGATGCTGAAAGCAACTCTATTGAATATCTTTCTTCAGGTGTCCGCGTTTTCTACCTGGGAGAAAGAACTGCATAAAATCGTGTTTGATCCACGCTACCTCCTGCTAAACTCAGAGGAGCGGAAGCAGGTAAGGCAGGGGCGAGGCGCGGTGGTGGGTTCCGGACGCGCACACCCGCACGGCGCCCCCGTCCCCGCCGGGGATGCTTGCCTGTGGTGTCCCGTATCAGAGGGGAGGAGGGGAGGGCAGGCAGCAGACGGACGGAGCGCACTCGCTCGTGAGCTGGTGCGCGGGAACGGTGCCCGGGCCAGGGAAGGGGCCCCTCCCTGTGCCTAGCGGACCATCGGGGGTGCCCCACTCGCAGACCCTCCCACCCGAAGATGCGGCTGCCCGTGCTGGGAGCACTGACCGCACCCCAGCAGCGTGTGTTAGGAAGACTCAGGGTCGTATCTGGTAACAAGGAAGGAGAAGAGGGCCCAGCGAACAGGAGGAGAGAGGGAGGGAAGTTCTAGAAAGCACAGGAATGGGTCGGAGGACAGCTTCACCTGACGGGTCTGGTCTGGCTTGTAGACAGAGCAGGTCACGGAGCCAGTACTGCTTCCCGGATGAGGCAGGCGGACAGAGAGACGGCTGTGCTGACCGCCGGGGGAGGGGCTGAAGCCATGATGTGCGGGCCTGCACAGCTCAGCCGGGTCTGGCGGGGGACGGGGTTCCCTGGCGCCCGGCCGGGAGGGCTCTGGCATCCCGAAGATCTGGATGTCCTTGTCTCTGGTTCCGGAGGCAATCCTGTCTCTCCCTCCCTCTGCGCACGGAGAGCGGGTCATCAAGAACAGCCCCTGAAAACAGAGGGGCCTGAGAGTTATTTCAGCGGGGCCTGGGTCACCACGGCCTGTACGGGGTCAGGAAGGCCTGGGGCCAGGGGACAGAAAGGGCTCTTTTATCTCCCTTTCTGCCGTGGCGTGAATTTCCTTCAAGCCTGTGCTGGGATGACCAGGGCAGTGCAAGGACAGCCAGGCAGAGCCTCAGGACTGTGGACCCTGACGCTCCCAGCGACGGCAGAGCCCCCCTGCCACCCCCCAACCCCAGTGCGGGCTTGTGCTTGGGATGGTCCTAGACTGGCCACTTTAGAATACAGACCTTGGATCTTTCATGACCTTAGAATTAATGATCCTTTCGTTGCATTCCCCGTGAGCTGTATTTTCCAGAAAGAAACATTTAAAAATGTAGAAAATGTGCTAGCAGTGCCTCCAAAAAAAGAAAAGAAAAGAAAAAATCACAACAGAACCAGACGGGGTTAGATTATACACATAGAATCTGAAGAAGACTGCGGGCGGCAATCACCGATTCTCTCTCACCCTTTTGTTGTAACATTAAGGACCAAAAGTCCGACAACTTGACTCTGAAAACACCTAAGAAGCTTGTTTCTCTGCCGCGGTGAGGATGGTGTGCTGGCTCTCATCTGCCGACCGTCAGCACATCTGTAGGCATCTGGACAGTCCTCTCCAGCTCACGGTGGTGTTTGGAGGGCATTAACCCTTTGGGGGAAGCTGAGGAAGTGAGGCTCCCCGCCCTCAAAGGAACAGCCCGTTTATGGTTTCAGGCTTTCTTCCCGTCTCTGAGCGGGTGGGGCATATGGGGCACAGGAGCCTGTGGCGTTTGCAGTTCCCCTGACCCGGGGGAGCCCACGGAGCTGTCCTTCCGGCCATGACCCGAGCAGCAGGTGCCGGGCAGGTGGGCTGAGCCTCCCGGGGGCCGGGATCCTGGGCCCAGGCCTGGACGGGCACTGGAAACCGGTCAGAGTGGAATGTCAGCTCACACCAAGTACTCCCTCGGACCCCTGGGAAGCCCCAGGACCCTGCAGGCCTGTGTCACTAGCCTCTAGCTTGGCCCAGAGGCCCAATGAGGGAGAGCGGGAAGCGGTCTCGTGAGCCGCCCAGGCCGGCAGCACCAGAGAGCCCGTGATCGAATGCCCATGTTTGTAAGAGAAAACCGGAGTCAGTCCGGGGGAGAGGCTGCCGTTCCTGTGAGCACTGGTGCTGGAGCTCCCCTGGGGAGGAAGCAGTATTTGGACCGTCTGAATGCCCGGTCCTACCTACGGAGGCATGGATGGGGAAGCTGAAGCGCCTGCTGGCCCAGCGCCACCTCGCCGCCACCAGGACCTGCGGGGGCAAGTGACTGAGCCCAGATTAGGGGTCGGGCGGCACATCTCAGACCCATTTCCGTGGTAACAGAGAATGTTTCCTTTTTATGACTGTAGATCATGCCGTAAGGAGGTAAGGGCGAGTGGGACCTCTTTTAAAAAGTCCTGCCCCACTTTGAATGGAAGCAGCATCCCTGGTGGAGGAGGGAAGGAACCCGCCGCGTCGGCTTAGAGCAGGGTCAGCGGAGCAGCAGCGCCCAGGGGAGGAGAGAACCCGGGCTCGCTGGGCGGGCGGTTCCGGCACCGGAGAAGCAGGGCTCCCCGCAGCCTCCGACCCACAACCAGGCAGGGTTTCTTCTGTCCAGACTCAAACTGAGTAGAGCGAGACTCTGGCTCACGATGGAGCCTCATGCTTTTGTGGAGTAGTAAGTCTGCCTTTGCCGTGTCTAGGAACCTAAACTGTAAGACGGCTGGAGCGTTAGGACACCACAGGCCTTGCAGGTGCGAGGAGCGGACCCTGCTCTCACGTTGACGTACAGACCCGCCCTTTCGGTTTTCCTCCCGCTCCTGGCGCCTCCCGTTGAGGCTGACTCGCCCAGAGGAGAGTGGCTTCCGTTTTCCCAACCCTGTGGGGCTGGTGGTTACCGAGAGCTGGAGAAGGCCCCTGCCGTGGCCATGGGGGCGCGTCCCCCCTCCCGCTCCGGGGCAGGTGCGCGGGACACCCCCAGAGCCCACGGGTCAGACTCAAGCCTGCCGTGGCCAGGGACCGGGCTGGCTCAGGAGCGCCGTGCATTGGCCTTCCACGATCACACGTGCGATCTTCATGATCTTTTTATTTATGTTTGTGCACACATTGAAATTATCTCCAGTGTTTTCTCTTTAACGTTCTCAGGGCTCTGACAGCATGAGGGGCGGGACAGCTGTCTCACCTCCTCTAGGCTCTCGCGCATAAATGACAACCTGCCGTTGTTAGAGCGGTGAGCCACCCCGGTCCTGGCGAGGGGGGATCCTCCCGCGACTGCTGCAGACAGGCTCCACGGCATCGTGGGGTTGTGCTGGTGGCTGGAGCTACAGTCCCCATCATGGGGTCACCTGCCTGCCAGACCACACCCGTACCTTTCGGCTAGGGAATGTGGTTTTCCCTTTGACTTAGCTTGCAAAACCCACCTCCTGTCAGACGGGGGCTAGTGTGCTCTGAGCATCTGGCCTCCACTCGGAGAGGTTCGCCTGGAGGCTCCTTGACACGCCCAGGAGAGGCCTGCCGTGTCCGTACGAGCCCCGATGACTAGACCCCCACACTCACAGCGGTCTTCTTGAGGACTGGCTGGTGGGGAACCACAGATGCCAGGTTGACTCTCTTTTCACGAAGGTAAAATCACATTTGGAGACCCAAATACCAATTATGTTCCTGAGGAATCGACTAGAACAGATGACACAATCTCACGTGTCACTGGGACTACCAGCGGCGATGAGACCGTCAGCCAGACGGTGTGTAACCGGACAAGCTACTCACAGGCTTCCCAGACCAGAACCACAGGGGCAGCGGGGCCGGGCGCCTGGGACCCTCAGTAGCTCCCGTGGCCTCCGGACAGGGCTGCGCCACCCATACCACACCTCCCCGGGCAGGGCTGATTCGGGGTTTGGCCCCGAGACAGTGCCCTGTGGGGACCCAGGCTTCATCATGCAGACACTTTCCTGTGATGCTGAGAGCGCCTCCCCCGAAAGGCTCCGGCCTCAGCCCCAGCCGCTATGGAGAAGAGGGGCTGAACCACAGACCCTCTCGCTGTTCTTTCGTGCTGTGTTTGAATCCCAAGGTGTCCTCTCTGACGCGCAGCCTCGTAATACCTTTCTTCTGTGTGTGTTTTAAGATATTTGAACAGTTCGTCAAGACAAGAATAAAAGAAGAATACAAGGAGAAGAAAAGCAAACTGCTGCTTGCCAAAGAAGAATTCAAAAAGCTTCTGGAGGAGTCTAAGGTGTCACCCAGGTACGGAGACAGAAGCAGACACCGGCGTCCCCAGGGCTGGATGTGTGCCTGTGACCGCAAGAGGGCTCTTACGGTCTGTGTCTGTTAAACCACACACCCTAGCATGCCCTAGACACCACGAGTGTGATGGCGGAGCCCACTGGGGAGGGAAGCCCGCCTCCTCCCTGCTGAGGGGGAATGAGCCTTCCAGCCCCACCCGTGGCCGCCGCGCTCCCTGCCCCTCCCCCCCCCCCACCTGCGCCACAGTCCCTCCGTTCCCCTGCCCAGATGCCTGGTTTTCCAGGCTGGCATCCCTGACCCCACGGTCTAAATGATCAGCAGGTCAGCACTCAGAGGGGGGGGTCTTACTTCAGATCCAGGGATCAGAGACTGAACACACAGAGCACAGACAGCAGCAGGAACACGAACCCCACCAGCCCCGCTGGTTCCATCCCTGTCGGCTGGGGTGCAGACAGGAGGTACACACGCCAGAGTAAGTGGGCCAAGTAACCTTGTTGCCTAAACGCACCTAAAATAACCCAGCATTACTCCCATGAAATAGAACAAACCCATAGGAGACTGACATCAGAAATTAGAAAAGTACATGGACTTAACTGTTCTTAAAAGTTAGCTCTCATTGACTGATATTTAAAAAGTAACGATTGTGTATTACTTCTGGAATTATAGAACTATCACTTTTATAAGCAAAAAGTGATTGTGGTTTATTTTCATCTGGGGTTAGGATATCATGTCTAAGTGGACATGTATGTGTTAGTATTTTAATAATAATCCCTTAGGACAGCACCATTTTGTTAATTGACGTTGCTTTCTACGAAGACCTGAGCTCCCGTATGCGGTGGGAGATTGTCCAGTTCTCCGGGTCGGTAACTGGATGTTGGGTTCTGACAAAACTGCAGGTGTTTAAAGAGCAGATATTTTCGAATGGGAGAAAATGTTGCATGAATTATCCCCATCACAAAATGCTAATCTAGAAAAGCAAGTGTGCATCTAGACATTTGAAAATTGTGCTTTTCTACCATTAGAGATGAGAACACGGGCTTTTATGTGTCCCCCACATGGTGACCCTAGGAGAGAGGAGATGATCTGGGGTCCCTGCCTTGGGACACAGCCTGCTCAGCCCCTCCTCAGCCCGGCAGTGAGTGAGGCATCACACCTCTCTGAGCTTCTAGTCTCATCTGTAGGCAGCACAGCTCCAGCGGGCTCCCTGGGGGGTGCAGGCAGGGAAGCAAACAGTGCCTGGTAGCTGGGAAGAGCTTGGTGAAAGGGATGCCCATCATCACCACCATCACCATCACCACCACCATCATCACCACCAACACCACCATCACCACCATCACCATCACCATTATCACCACCATCACCACAACCATCACCATCACCACCATCACCATCACCAACACCACCAACACCACCATCACCACCATCACCATCACCATTATCACCACCATCACCACAACCATCACCATCACCATCACCACCATCACCAACACCACCAACACCACCACCATCACCATCACCACCATCACCATCACCAACACCACCAACACCACCATCACCATCACCATTATCACCACCATCACCACAACCATCACCATCACCACAACCATCACCATCACCACCATCACCATCACCAACACCACCAACACCACCATCACCACCATCACCATCACCATTATCACAACCATCACCATCACCATCACCACCATCACCAACACCACCAACACCACAACCATCACCATCACCACCATCACCAT
>ML103227.1:12206-27473 GCA_003697995.1 Taxidea taxus jeffersonii
CTTCACCATCACCACCACCACCACCATCACCATTATCACAACCATCAACACCATCATCACCACCAACACAACCATCTCTACCATCACCACCACCAACACCACCATCTCTACCATCACCACCATCAACATCATCACCATCACCAATGTCATCATCAGCAGCAACATTTACGTAATATTCTTGATATGTCCATTGGTGAAATGTTAACAATAAGCCAACACATTTCCCCTCCTCCTATGAAAACAAAGGAGAAAATATTCAGAATGCATTGAGCAATTAGGAGAATGATCATACACACGCACACACACACACACACACACACAGGAAAAATGAGTGACTCCAGTGCGTATATCCCTTTCTTCCTGCCCCTCTCTGGGTCTTCTAGTAGAAAATGTGCAGTTCAAGTCGCTGCATGCTGGATGGCCAGGTGAGCTCAACACAGACCATCTGAGCATCCCTAGAGGCAGCCTCTCAGTGTTTCTTAGCTCTGGCCTTGTCCCCACAGCCACACGGAGAGCCAGAGCCAGCCCTCTGCCCAGCTCTCAGGGTTGTGGGATGGAGCTGGGAACCACAGGGGGCTTCTCCTTGGGCTTCCAGTGAGGCTATGAGATCTGCACTCTGTGCTCCTTCTGGGAGGTCACAGTGGCCCCCTCCCTCCCGGTACAGGTGGGCTGTGTCCCCAGCTGCCAGAGGGAAAATAGGGATGCTGTGCCCATGACCCAAAGAGTTCCCCAGGTCAATGGATGGTTCACCAGGGCCAGCAGAAGGCAAGCTGTCCCCTCAGGCATGGCTGTGGGGCCATAATTTATAAGTTTCCCTTTCTTTCCATGGACACTTCTTTTTGGAAGTTCCCAGAGGATCTGGGATCTCTGCCTGTCCCCTAACTGGGAATTGCTTAGACTGCTACCCCACACAAGTGAAAAAAGTAACAAGCCCCTGTGATTCTCATCTTGGAGGGAAGAAAGGAAAAAGGGTCTTAGCTCATTTGGACTGCTTAAAAAATTACCACAAACCAAGGGCCTTAAGCAACACAGAATTCTTTCTCATAGTTCTGGGGGCTAGAAGCCCAAGATCAGGGCTCTAAGGCTGTGGGGTCAGGTGAGGCCCATTCTGGCCCATAGACAACTGTCTTCCCTCTGTGTCCCCATGTGGGGAAGGAGCAGGGGGCAACCTGGGGTCTCTTTTACAATGGCAGTGAGCACATCATGGGGCTCCACTGTCATCCCAAAGGCCCCACCTTCTGATACCAGCACCTGGGGGTTAGGAGAGGTCAATATGTGCAACTTCCATCCACAGCAAGGAGGAAAGAGGGAAGAAGGGAGGAGAGCACCAGAGAGAAGGGATTTCTTTCTGAGAAGCCCATGAGCAGGCAGGACCCCAGGGCACGACCAGGGACCCAGCAGCACTTGAGGAAGAAGAGGGAGGCTGGCGACCACAGGGGATGAACCCGGGTCCTAACAGCCCTGTCTGTGCGATCCTGTTTTCGTGAACAAAAAAGCTATTACACTATAACCATTCAATACAGCAAATTAACATCCACAACAGAATATAGAGTTATCTGCAAGGAGAAATGGGGGAACCAGAGGGTGCCCCAGACGGAGCATGAGCAACCCAGGTGCCTCCTGCTGCTCAGCCCTGCCCCCAACACCCGTTCCTGCTGTGAGCTCAGGCCTGGGCGGGGGGAGCCATAGGACATGGTGCTCCCCAAGGTGCCCTTTGTCCCTGCAAGGGACGTCCCGTTTGCCCAGTGAGCTGCCCCAGACCCCGTGTCGGTCTCCCTGGCCCTGCAGCCCTGGAGCCACTTGGTTGATATTTGGGAACATCCACAGATGGCCACTGGGCCAGACATTAGGGACCTTCAGTGGGAAACAGAGCGGGGGCAGAGTAAGTGACACAGTTAGGGCTTACCATGGTCGTGACCATGGCGAGGGCCAGGAAGAACCCCGAGTGTAGGGCGAGGCTCCCCAAACAAGACACGCTGCCTTCCTGTGGTGATCAATGCTGAAGCAAGGACAGGTGCGCCGGGCCCAGGGGCAGCAAGAGCAGCCTGGGGGCAGCCGGGAGATCGAAAGAGCCACAGACAGGAGGGGACCCTGGCAGCTACGGCAGTGGTGGGCGCAGGTGGGCGGTGACCAGCTCTGAGGGACAGAGGCCAGAGGCTGGTGAGATGGAGCCATAACAGGGTTCAGGGTGCTCAGGTCCCTGCTAGTCCCCTCTGGGGGAGTGACACCCAGCATGGGAGCAGGTGGGGCAGGGGTGAGAGGCCCGCAGTTACAGTCTTCAGTCCATTACCTGCCCCACGTCCTGCCAGTGTCCCCAATATATTGCAGGTCCCGCCCCTGTCCCAGACCTGCCCTACATCCTGTCCCTGTCCCCAAAATGCCCCATGTCCCGCCCCGTCCCATGTCCTGCCCCATGTCCTGCCCCCATCCCCCGGTCTACCTCATGTCCCTTCCCTGCGGGAGGATGACAGCCAGGTCTGGTGAAAGGGGCTGTCCGCCCCTCAGGTGATGCCAGGAAACGTCACACCCACCGCCGGGGCAGGAGGGTCTCAGGAAAGCTCTTGTTTTTCAGGACCACATTTAAGGAGTTCGCGGAGAAGTATGGCCGGGATCAGAGGTTTCGACTTGTTCAAAAAAAGAAGGACCAGGAGCATTTTTTCAACCAATTCATCCTTATCCTTAAGAAACGGGACAAGGAAAACAGACTCAGGCTACGGAGAATGAGATGAGTGTGTAAGCAGCGCGATAAGCCAGGCGCGGGGCGGCGGGGGTGCGGGCTGCTCTCCGAGGGTCACTGTTTCATATTGAAGCTCTTTTGTACGACGTTCCGAGTTTGACGCATTTCTAACTGCCGTGGTCAGTCGCTCCCTTAGTTGTTTTAATTATGCAAATTCCTTGTAATATATACAAATTATAAATCCACTGCGGGTTTATAACTCAGCAGAAACATCTATAACCGTCTCCAGGCATTCTCATGAGTTGAGCCGATTATCTGAAACTTTTCAAAAACCTTTGTGCATTCCTTCGATGCTGAGCCCCTTCCGCGAGTGTGCTAGGTCTCGGTCCCGTGTTCTGAGTAGTAGCTGTAGGACATTCATCACCAACCATAGTGACGACCATGAGCATCTCCACACATGGACCCTGGACCCCTGCAGGAGTCTGACGGGCATCGCCTCATCCCTGAGGGGGTGCTTGGCCCAGAGAGGGCGGCTGTGCTGCCGGAGGTCCTACTTAAGATGGAATTATTTTGTACAAAATCATCATATTAATATTTGAGTTATTTTTATTGTATGCCCAGAGTTTGCATGAGATTTTTCTCATCATCTTTGTATAAAAAGAATTTTAAATTTTTTTTAATTAATAAATATTTTAAACCAGTGTGGCTTTGTGGCAAGACTTCTGACACAACCTTCGGCGGCAGAATTGTGTTTCAGCGAAGATACTGTGTTTTGAAAAATTAGCGAAAACACTGGTGCATCCGCACAAACGCTGAGGAGGGCACAAACGAAAATCTTGCTTTTTAGGCCCCGGGCCTGGGAGGAGCGATGTCGGCGACACCCCAGCTAAGGTGTTCTCTAAATTGTTGCATGTTTATCATGTGGTTCACGGAGCCTATCTTTGGAGGGACTGCAGGCGTCCCCATGCACGGGACACCCGTCCTCGCCCGCCCGGTGCTTGGTCAGATCCACCACACGTCTTAGGATGAAACCGGTCACGGCGGGTCCCTGGGCTCGGCACCAGTACGGTTAGCATAGCTCCTGTGTTGGTTCCAGGATCTGGGTTCTGGGGCCATTGCTCAGGTCCAGCCGGGACCCCGTGGCTTGGGCACCCAGGGAGTGAGCAGGAGTACGACGCCAGGAGGCAGACTGTCCGGGAGGGTCTGGAAGTGGAGACCGCCTTGTAAACTGAACAGAGAATTTTTAATGTTATTTGTTTATTTATTTTCATTTCTTTATTTCTTCGGTGGGCAGCAAAGCCGGGTTTACTGCGTGTTAGTGAAGCGCAGCCTGCTGAGCCATAGTACAAAGCTCCCAAAGAGGAAGGAGGCTGGAGCGGTTGCCCAGAACAGAGCAATTTAATGGGAAGAATTACTAGGTTAGAGTGTGGCCCTGGAGTAATGCGGCTAGTGAGCATAGGTACTCTGGAGGACCGGTGAGTAACAGCCATCACCCCCAGGGCTCAGAGCGGCCCCTGCAGAGGAGCAGATGGGGCAGGTGTGGGCCCCCAGTGCCCCCGAGCCGTGCGGAGCTGGGGGCTCACTGGACAGGGTGCAGCCGTGGCCCCAGGAGGCCTGGAACCCGCCCGCACCGCATGCCGGGGAGTCTCTCGTGGGGCAGCGGTGTGCTGGACACGCTCTGCCCAGCGGCACTCCGAGAGATGTCAGGCCGGGGGGGCTGCGGGCTGCGCGGGGCTCAGCACGGGGAGCCGGGGACGAGTCGGAGCAGGGGCCTCTGGCAACCATGAGGTTTTGCGTGTCAGTGCCCCTCCAGCCTCCTGGACCGTCCACTCGAGAACTGCTTGACTTGCCGCTGGCCCTGGTGGACAGTGGCTGCCTGGCCACCAGCACAGCGATCGCACCTGCCCCCCGGCCCTGAGCGCTCGCTGGACCCACCCGGGGTGAAGCAGGCCTGCGCAGCGGTGTTTAGCGGAAGATGGAGACAACGCGGGCAAGACCGAGCTCGTGTAGCTCTCGAAGGCCTCCGGGGCCCCGTGCTCCCTCAGCACCTTGCTCCCCCGGCTGACACCCCCGTCCCTGCTGCCTGCAGACTCCTGGTCATCGTCAGCTGAGGGAGAGAGCTGCGGCCTGGCGGAGGGGTTGCACGTCTGCTGTGCCGGCTGCAGCCCACCCTCCCCGAGTCAGGAGCGGCCCCTGGGAGCAGGTGGACGCATGTCTCTCTGGGGCGGAGCATGAGCTCTACTGAAGGACAGTCGACTTCCCTGGAGAGGACGGAGGGCCTGCGGTATGGATCCCGCTGATTTGGGGGCTGGGCCGGGCGGCCCACTGCTGGGGGTTTGGGAGGCACACGAGCGGGACGTGGGCGACGGAGAGGTTAGGGGAGCATGGGTGGGCACAGAGCGGGGACTCCGCAGGCCTCAGACACTTCTACGAAGCCAGGCCGGCGTCTCCCTCACCGCCTGGTTCTTGCTCAGTGTCCCACACGGACCCCTTTCCCGGGTCCCTCCCACGAAATCCTCTCACTGTTAATGGGGAAGAATTCACCTTCACAAAAATGAATCTCTCAGAGGCCGATTCTCCTTCCCTGCATGACCACAGTCCGTGCCCTTACGAAATGGCTTTTATACCCCACAACTTCCCACGAAGCTCCTTCTTGACCAAGACCTTCCTCCTAAGGGATAGACATTGCCACCATAGGCTCATGGCCACCAAAGTCACTGGCCCTCCCCTCTGAAGGCACGGTGCCATCGGTGGGACCAGGCCCTGTGAGGGGGGTGGTGTCCTGTAGGGGGTCACCGGCTGGCCTCAAGCCAGCTATCTCCCTGGAATCACAGTGCTTGACTCTGATCACCAAAGAGGGGACGTGGGAGTGCCCCCCTCATTATTGTACTCAATAACCCTCGTCCCTACAACCCCGGGCTTGGTGAACCTGGAAACCCTGTTGCCCCAGGGCAGAACCCACCACCTTGGTCCGGTTCACAGAAGCTGGGATCCTGGCCCTTCCGACTCCTCATGGCGCTGAGCCATCGGGGGGAGAAGGCGGTGCCGTCGTCCCAATTCTTGAAGAGAAGTTATGCTTCTGGTATCTCATGGGGGTGGCAGGACAGTGTCGGGAACCCAGAGGGCTCCCCAGGCACCTGGAGTACCACTCAGCACACCGCTGGGGCTACCAAAGACCAAGGGCCGCGGGGAGAAGGCTGAGGTCTGCAGTGCCAGGAGGGGGCGGGGGACACGGGGTGGTCAGCTGACGGCACCATCCCCAGCTCGGGTGCCATGACTCTCGGGAAGCAGAGGCCGCAGCGCCTTGTTCTCACGTGGATTTTCCTCCCCTTCCTTGCTCCTGTTACGTCACATGGTCCGTGACTGTTGTAGCCGCTGGGTTTCAGACACACAACTGACTTAGTGAGCCTCAGCTCATGAAGATGGGAACTGGTTGGATGGTCGGCCACGCCGGGGCCACAGTGTGGTCTTCACCCCTGACAGAGAGCGCTCCGCAGGGCCCCTGGGCGGACTCTCTCCCTTCCACCCTTCCCCTGCCCGGTGGCCCCAGAGCCCGCGCACACCACGGCCATCAAGCTTCCTTCCTGGGGCTCAGCCTGGGAGGGTACAGCCTAGCTCAGGGGCTAGGGGGCCCTCCTGCAGCCAAAGCTTCCACCCAGGCTCCCGTCCCGCTCCGTCAGGCCTGTGGGAGGCGGCCCCCGAGCAGCTTTGTCCCGGCACTGGGTGTTGCGTGCTGACCAGGATCTGCTCCTGCGATCCTGATCGCCATGTGGCCTCTGCTCAGTCACCCCGACCCCAGGCCATCTGCTGGCCGTCAGTGCGACTCAATCACGACCATCACCGTTACCAGCATCGCACTCACGAGTAGTTATCCAGACGCGGAATTACCCCAGAAACCGGATCAGCGGGAGGACAGAGGGGATCACGCGGTCCTCACCTCGGTGCTGGAGGAAGGTGGAAAACACCATAATCTTGGTGCTCAGAGACACAGAGGCACCCGTCCGTCTCGACGGAAAGTTCCAGACATTCACCCAAATGTTTGGGAATTTCCATTTCAGTTCATAGAACTCTGATTTTGAATCTAAGAAAATTAGATTATTTAAAGTCATAGACACATGATCGGACGCCACCCACGGGCACGTTCGTCTCCGGCTATCAGCCAGCAAGCTGTTGGAGGTGGCAGGGCAGCTGCAGCCTCATCAGGGAGAAGACCCAGAACCAGCTTGTGGCTACGTGTCTGCGTTTCACACACTTGCCCACTCGGAAGGCTGCAGAAGTAATTCATTTCTTAAGTGTTCCCCGTGAATTTATGGCATTATAGGACAGCAGACTAAGCTGTCTTTTAAAGGGTAGTTCTGCTTCCTGTTTTCACTTTTACCTTTCATCTGAAATGCCACCAGGTAACTTGGGTTCACGCCATCGTGACCTCTGAGCTGCTGAAATCCAGCAGGACATTGGAGCCAGTCCATCAGGTGCATCCAAATCAAAGGGCAAACGCAGGAGTGACGGGTCCTTCTGTCCCTGGATCAGACCGCCGTGTCCCAGAGCCACAGCCTCCCAGTCTGTGCCCCACCTGAGTCCTCACCCCGGCTGCCAGGGCACGTCTGACCAACCTGTCCCTTTCCCTGCCTCCCCAAGCGCCGGGCAGCCAATCCCCGTCCTCTGGACCGAGCCCTCACCAGCTCTCCCGCCCACACTGGCATGGCAGCACCGGGGCCCTGGACCGTGAGCCCTCCTTCTGCAATGACCTGTCTTCCTCTCCACCAGACGGTGCGCAATGCCTTCTTGGCCATGCCCACACCTGTCATCTCCTCCGCCCGGGAGAACTTCTGGCCTGGGACCGACGTCCCTCTGAGAGCTCAGCCCCTCCATCTGGCCCTGTGGGGGTCCCTCAGAAGGGGCCGGGCTCCGGGCAGCAGTGATCCGGATGGAACTTGTGAGTCAGGAAAGAGGAGAAATCCAAGTGGATTCATTCCAGTTGGCTTCCTTACCGACGGCTGTGACCATTCCTTCTCCTGAATTTGCACGTGGCTTATTCCCTAAGTGTGTGGTCCTTACTGCTTATTTTCCTGGGGCTTCATTCGAATGACCTGCTTCAACTGTCCACAAACCATGGCAGGAGAAAGTGGTTCATGTATCTTTTTTCCCCAAACACTTCCACTTTGTTTCCATTTTCCCCACAAGGTATTGGAAATGTGACCCAGGTTAAAGCCTCCCAGTCCCTCGGGAAAGGCTGTTGAGGTCCTGGGGTGATGCCCGTGGGGGGGGGGATGCTCCAAGAGAAGGGGAAGCGCCCAGAAATACCGCGTGCTGGGTGGGCCGTGCGGAGGTGACGGGGCGGACCTGGGAGGGCCACAGGGGAGAGCGACCGTCAGGCGGCAGGGCGGGGGTTAGAAGGCTGCTCTGGCGCTGGGAGTGGACTTTGAGGCAAACAGAATTGTTTCAAGGGAATTTAGGCCACGTTTGTCACATCACATAACCCCTCTCTGTCCCCACTTCTTTTTTTTCCCCAAGAAACAGTCTTTAAAAACTCTACTACACTTTAAAAAAAATGCGATTCTTAATGATCATCAAAGAAATGTATGCTCGTTGCAGGAAAACGAGGGCCACGTGGATGAAGGCCCCATGGGCTTTGGTGGCTCTTCCCGGCCCCAGCACTGAGCAGCACCGGCTCCGCTCTGGTGTGAGTCTGTGGCGGATTGAACCTCCTGAAATGCCCCCCCGACACAATCACAGGTGCCCTTGCCAGGTGCTGACGCTTCTGTCACAGTGGTGGAGCCGGTCGGGGGTCCGTGATGCCTCCAGCAAGGATGTGGCAGAAGCACAGCGGCGGGACTCGGCAGGCCAGGCCCTAAAGGCGGTCCGGCCTCCCCTGCTCGTCCTGGCTCTCGACAGCCTCCCTGGGGGCCACACGGGAAGGGCGGACGGAGCAGCTCTGCTCGTCAGGCCTGGCTGGGTCTCGGGGGACGAGCAGCACCGACAGCCCAGTGCGGAGCTCCTGGCCTTTGAGAGGCAGCGTAGACCCCAAGGGGAGCAGCCCCCGGCTCCCCCCAGCCGGGTCCCCCCGAACTGCAGGCCCGCGGGCAGAACAAAACGTGCCCCTGTCCCAGACCAGCAGACTGGGGATTTGCTTTGTGGTCCGGGAAACAGGAACACGGTCCCCTTTCCGAGTGACCGGGCTACTTGATCTCTAAGTAACAGAAATATTCATCACAGCACCTAACCTAATGAACGCTCGTTCTGCACCGGGCTTCTGTTCCTTGTCTCGTCGAGTGTCCCCACAGTCCCCAGGGGAGCTTGGTTACCGTCCTCAGTTCACAGAAGATCTGAGGTCCGGAGGTGTAAGCAATTGCTCAAGGTCGCCCGGGTCCTGGGGCAGCCAGGAGTGAGCAAGGGTCTGTTTTACTCTGGAATCAGTGCTCCAAATGCCCCGGCCCTGTCCCTACCACTGGGGCTCCCCCGGGATGCGTGGGGCTCTCTTTTGTGCCCGGGCTCTGCTGGAAGGAAGCCTCATGCACCGTTCACGGATGGGTGGGGGTCAACCCCACGATCAAGCCGTTATTGCAGGTGGAGGGGCCCCCTGGAGCCCTCGGCCGAATGTGCTGGAGGAGAGAAAGGGGATAGGAACAAAGTCCAGAGGCTGAGCGGGAGCAGGGGGCCCAAGGCCTGGGGGTGCAGGCAGAGGAAACAGCATGTGTGGAGGCTCAGAGGACAGGGAGCAAGATGTGCCCGGGGAATGGCCAGCAGCATCCTGACAGACTGTGACCTCCTCTGGGGTCGTGTTACCCCGAGAAGACCCAGCACTCCACTCCGCCTCGGAGGCGACCGAAACAGCAGATCGCAGCCGGCTTCCAGGAAGCCTGTGTGGAGGATGTCCGTGGAGAGGACGCTGATATTCGTAAACCACCAGGTCATTCATCTGCCCCACGGCTATCAGCGAGCTCCCAGGAAGTGCGAGACACGGTCATCGGCACAAAGGACATGACAGGCAGCCACACAGACGGGGCCTTGCCCCCGGGAGCCTGATGTTGGTGTGGGGAAGGCAGACCAGCAGAGACAGGCAGATGGTGCGGTCGGTCTGGGGAGTGTCACCGAGGAAACAGTGGCTGGAACAGAGGGTCCGGGCAATGTGGCCCCTGAGGAGCGTCTGCGGCGGTGGGGCCCCGTGAGACGCAGGAAGGGGCAGGAGCACATCTGGGACCTGGGCTCCGCCGGGCAGGACAGCAGTGCACCTGCCGTGGGGCATGTCTTGGGAGGACAAGGCAAGCCCAGGACTCTCTGGCAGGTGTGGCCTCCGTATTGCACGGTCCCCCGGAGGACACTGAGCCATCAGGCTCCGCTCTGCAATGGGCTCCCTCTCTCACGGGCCCTGAGTCTCCGCTTCCGTCCTGGACGGGAGGTAAAGTAGCATCGTCCACACGGGCTCCGTTTCTCCCCAATTCTGCCAAACCTCACCTTTGCCCTTGTTCCCGAGAAGCAGATATAACCTTGACCAGGCAAGAGCCAAGGTTCACTGTGTGTTGAATTTGGGGAGCGCGTCCCCATGTCATCCCTGCCCCGGCCTCCACCGCTCGGGGTCAGGTCCCCGTGGGTGGCTCTCAGCCATCCGGAGCCGAGAAAGCCAACGGGTGACTTTAAACCGACTGATGTCCTGGGCCGGCCGCCACTCTGACTCCAGTCCTGGCCTGAGCAAGCCCGGCGCCCGGCAGGGCAGGAACGGGAAGCCCGTTCTCCGGACCCACCGCCTCCCCGCCACCTCGTGCACGGGCCCTGGGCGTTTCAGGTGCAGCTCCTGTCGGGCGGGTGGGAATTTGCAGCGCGGCCGAGCCCAGCCTGAAAGGACAGCCCCAAGGCTCCAGCCAGTCCCCTCCACGGTTTGCAAACAAGTGAAAGCAGCTGCTCTCAGGCTCTGGGGCCGCGTCTCCTCCACACACAAACGTCTGTGATCGGGTGATGCGGCCAGCTCCTTCTCTTCAAAGCCCGGCGCAGGCCTTTGGCCTCGGGGGCTGGAAGAGTCAGCGGACAGGAGTTGTGCAGAGATTCAGGAACGGAGCCCCTCCTCCATGCAACCCCCCCAGCCCCCGCCCAGAGAGCTGGGATGGGGCCCCGTGCCGCTTCCTTGGCGCGGGCTCTCTTGGCAGCTGCTCTGAAGCCCCAGCACACGTTTCTAGAAGCGGCCCAGTTACCGCTGGCGCGGGAGGAGCTGAGGCGGCCTGGGGCCCCTGGGCGCTCCTGCACTAGCCGGTTGGCCCTAAACTAGAGCAATGGTATTTTCCTGCTTTGCCCCGTCCTGATGACCCCAGATTCCTCCCCAGGCTGGCCGATGCCCAGAGGATGATGGGGTTTATATCTGCAGCTGCGCCTCCGTGGACACCACTCCCTGACCAAGGCTGGCCTCCGCGTCAGACTGCAGCCACCACTCTCTCAGAATCTCTGTGGGCCCCTGTCCTCGTTCCCAGCCTCCTCGAATGCTCTCCTTCACCGAGCTCCCTGCTCCCCTTCTGGAACCTGGTCCCCAGCAGGCAGAGCCTCATCCCGGGAACCGTCTGCGCACGGGGTCAGGACTCCAGCCACGTCTGCGCTCACAGTCCTGGGCCCTTCCGCCTCCACTGGCCCCAACCTTCATCTGGGCCAGCATCGGGGTTGCTGGTGACCCCGTCGATCCTCCTGCGGGAGCTGCAGACACACCCAGGCCGGCACATCCCAGCAAGAGGCCCACCTGCCCACGTGGCATGAAGATGGCGGATAACAGGCTGTGCCGGCCACACGGCATGAACTGGCCTGCCGGGGACAATGTCGTCAGAGCTCTGAGGGGAACTTGAAATTTGTCATTCACTGTTTCTTAAATTTTTAGTCAAGCTGGGGTAAGGAGGAAGGCAAAGTAAGGAGAGGGTAACATACTGTCTGAGTCCTCCCTTTCAGAAATGCCACTGAAGGATGGTGACAGCCCAAGTGACCGTCCTTCCCCACAGTGGCCAGCAGCCTGCACACCTCTTGGCTGCTCTCAGCAGGAACACTGGGCTCCAGGTCCCGTCCACAGGGCAGGCCTCATGCCAGCTCCTGCCAGCACGGGGCAGCCCCAGCAGGTGTGCAGGCGCGGGGGTGAGTGTGGGCTCAGGAGGGGGGACACGGCTTCTCCTGTGCTCGGCGGGCCGGCCAGAGGGCCCGCTTCCCTAGCTCCCCACGTTCCCAAATCTCCTTCCTCTTCATCTAAATGCCGTCTTGTCCCGAGCTCTCCTCACTCCCCACTGCGGGGGGAGGATAGGAACAGAAGCCCTGCCCATGCCCAGCTCACGCGCCGCGGATCATCTTCACGCCCGGGGCTCTGCCCCCGACAGCACGTCCCGGCAGCTCGATTGCAGGGCTGGGGGCCCCAGGAAGTATTTCACCTGCGGGTGTATTTCTGTCAGAGGAAAGAGCCCCTGCCCCTGCCCCCCCCACACGGTGCATACGCGCCTGCTGCCGACTGTCCGACACGGCGTTTATTCAGAAGGGACCCTTGTCTTTTCATCGTGGCCTTTTGTTTGCTTCTGCTGCCCTTGCCTGTGACGTAGTTACCTCTAGCGAGGAGCTCACTGGACGCAGCTCGGGGCCGGGAGAAGACCGTCTCGCCCCCTGCTTCCATGTTCTGTCCCTCTGTCCGGAACGAAGGGCAGGGCCCACGTCTAAAGGGAGGCGGAGTGAGGATCGGGTGGCCAGTCGCGGCGCAGACATTGTAATGTTTTCATTTCAGTGGAGTTAGGCTGAGTTCTCATGGACAGTATCTCCTCGGCATTTGAGGGATATTGAGACCGGGGCTGGGTGGAGCCCTGTGGGGGCCCCGTGCCCGATGGGGGAGCTCGGAGCACACTGACAACAGCGCAGTGATGAGCCGGCCAGGCCCAGCTGCTTCCCCCCGGCGAGGCCACGTATGTACACATACGTATGTACACGCGCGCGTGTGCTGGGAATGCACGTGGGTGTGCACACACGTGTGCTTGGTGAACAGTTGGCCCCAAACAGTCCCCGTCCATCCGTACCTCCCATCACCTGCCCAGCCCCGCATGGATAGTCCTGCCCTCAGAGGCCGTGAGACCGTGAGTCTGTCCACAAAACGCTGGGGAACATCCAAATTTCTGATTTTCCATGTGCCCTTTGCTGGATGTGGGACCTGGTCTTGGCCCCGTGTAGACTGTCATTTGGAAGGTGACCTCTGCCTTGAGGGGACAGAACACAGGGTGGCCGTTCCCAGGAGAGGACAGGTGACTTTCCCGTTCATCCAGAGAAAGCGTGGCTTGGAGTCTGTAGGGATGTCGCTGGACCCAACACACGCCCATCCGAGACGGGTCTCTGGGTTTCAGTCCTCCCATTCCGTCTGCGGGTCTCCGAATGTGGGCGTCCCACGTGCTTCTCTCAGTAGGTCACCTGCTGGCAAGATGTGTCGAGGAACGCATCCCTTGCACTGCCCTGGGACTTCCTGGACCTCCCCACACCCACATAACCCACAGCCCCGTTGTAGCTCAGACGAACAGAATCGGGGTGCTCTCTGGATCCAAATGGATTTGCAGACCTACGGCCATCAGCCGTCTTCAGTTTCGTACCCTCCAGGGTAACAGACCGCCTTCCACGACAGAACAGGAGGCATCCTGTGGGGCCTAAGTGCAGCGCCCAGCGTGTCGCTCGACATGGCCAGGGCCCTGAGTTTGGGGAAGCCGCTCTTCCCTGTCGCGTCTGACCGTTTCCCACCGGAGCTGGGCTTCCTTCCAGACGAAAGCGGCCGAGCCGGCTCTTGGCACCGAGGGCTGATGACTGCCGGGGTCGGGGAGCACCCCCATAGCTCATGTTCGCTGCCACTAAATCTTGGCTGAACCACAGGGCCGGGGCCACAATGCGAAGACATAAAAGAGGCCACAGAACACTCAGGACTGGGGGTTTTATTTAGGATATAAAAGAAATATTTATCACAGTCCTACATGCCATAAATATTTCTTGCCACATGCGTCATCACTTTGCAACTCACACCGTATTTTAGAAATGGAAAAATGACCCATAAAGGCCGCAGCGATTCTGCTCTGGCTACACCGGTGTGGCCCGGCCACGGGGAAGCAGGACCGGGCGCTCCGCCCCGGCTCGGCAGCTGCGTGCATGGACGCGTGCGGTCAGTTGTTTCCTGTGCTGGTTCCTTCAATGCACCCTTCCTCAGCCGGCTGAAGCCCCGGGGCCGAGGGGCTCTCCGGGAGGTCTAGACCACAAGCCCCGGGCTCCTGGCTTGGGACTCCCTTGTTCAGGGGGCTTCACGGGTGGCCTGAAGACCGGCCACCACCCTTTGTCTCACTTGTGGGTGCAGAACAAGTCCCACATTGGGATGTGCAGTGACAAATCCCGAGTACTCCCCCTGTTATGTCCCGCGGGGAAGGAATGGGGCCCAGAGAGCCCCCGCCAGCTCGGGAGCTCACAGCAGGGCTCGGCAGACGTGGGGAGGTCAGCCAGGCCAGCGCAGCTCGTCAAGCCCCGGGCACGGATGGCGCTGGGGCAACAGAGTGGCTCTGGTGTCTCACAGCCCCGTGCGCTCTTGCCGGCCATTCCACTTTGAGGCACCAACTCATGTAATCCTTACACAGACCCTCCGGAGAGGCAAGCCCACTGCCCCCATTTCACAGATGAACAAACTGAGTCAACGAGAGGCAGTGAGCACCAGGGCTGGGACAGGGGCACCAGCAGGCGGCCTCAAACACCCAGTGTCTAGCCACTGCTCCAAGGGACCCCCGGCATAAGGACGGCAGGTGACATCATAGAGGCTCTGAGCCTGTGCTCTACCTACTGCCTGCGTCTCCTCCAGCCCCACCACACCCTCGAGGTATCCTGTTCTGATGCCTTCTGAGGCTCAGGCAGGAGAAGTCACCTGCTCAGAGCCACAGATCCAGCAAATGCCTGACCTCAGTTTCCCTCCAGGGTTGACGGGTGGTCAGTGTGGTTCAAACAGAGCCTGTGGGGTCAGAGCCTGGTGCTCAGCGGCGAGCGTGGGCCAGCTGCTGAAATTCTCAGAAGCTCACTGCTACACAACACCAGCTCCCGTTGTGCGGGAACCAGCGGGGAAGAGGAGCCGCGGGTATGGATGGCTGGACAGGATGGGCTGGGGCCAAGCCACCTGCACGGCCAGAAAGCGTCCGTTCGCTCCTGACACCCTTGTCCTCAGGAAAGGACTCTCGGGTCTGGGCTGCCTCAGGCGTGGCCATTGCCCTGGATCCCTGGAGGCAGAGGGTAAGGAAGGGGGAGACAGGGAGATGGCAAGTACAGGGGGACGGGTGGCCCCCAGCCAGCCGCAGCTGGGAGGAGACCAGCTTCGCGCCACGACTGCTGCACGTAATTGTCCCTGCAAAGGTATTATTGTGACCCCATTTTCCTATTATTCAGGCTGAGATAGGAGAGAGTATACAGCCTGATGGTGTGCCATGTAACGCATTAAGCCAGGAAGGTCTAAAATTAAAACATTTAAAAAGAACTATCTGGGGAGGCAGTTAAAATCCATTTAAATCCTTATCAAATAATGAAAATATCTTCCGGGAAAAAAAATCAGCCTCTTAGCCATGTGTTCCTTCCAACATCATTGT
>RCUC01136212.1:0-56470 GCA_003697995.1 Taxidea taxus jeffersonii
ACATATAAGAGGTTCAAAAACAATGTTTATGGCTGTTAAAACTTTTAATTAATTCTGAGGTACCTTCCAAGTATGAGATCATTATCATTCATTAAGCATTTGACATTTATGGACTTTGTTTCCTGATTCACCTGAGGATACAAATGTAGGAGACAAGAATTGTTGTAATTTGTGGATAAGACTTGAGTTAATGAGTGGGCATGAGAAAGGATGAAAACTCTATTCTATGATCTAGTTTTGAGGTCACGTTAGGAAAGTAAGTTGGACTGTTTGTCACTTAGCACAACCAAAACAACAAATTCCTCCTTAATCCTATATTATTTTTTCCTAGCATTTTTGAGCATCTGTGATATGTCTGCCTTTGTAATACACAACTGAAGACAATTATATCACATCTGGGTAGAGTGTTACTGAGCTCTTCCAAAGTAATTCCCCTTTCTCCAAATGTGGACTCAGTTGCATATTCATTCAATAATTATTTATTGCAGATTTACTCATCCTCAGAAAATATGCTACACATTAGGGACACAGAAACAAAATGAATATGGTTTGTCTTTCTTTGAAAGCATATTTTATTCAGAAAGTAAAAAGAAAAGAATGAAATTATATCTGTGATTGCAAGTAATAATAAACAGAGGATAAACTAGTTATAAACGAAAATTCAAAAAGAAGGTCATGTTTTGGACTGAGGGTTTAGGGGAGTATTCTAGAGTGAAATTAAATCAGATCATAACAGAAAAGTGAATAGAAATAAATATATGAAATTGGGATCAAGAATATTCTAAAATTGAGGGTCAGATGTGATAACTTATAAGAAGCAGAGTGCTCTGTAAATTCTACAAATATGCAGAAGTCCAAAATGGTTGAAGTTTAATGACTGTCTGATGACATTGGAGAAGTAGAGAAGACCCAGTCAATGTATGGTCTTATAGTATGAACTTCATTGCTTTAATTCTATTCTCAAAGAAAAAGAAACTTCATACTTAAAAGGGTCATCATCACACTATCCAATTTTCATTTTAAAGACATAACTCTTACCTTGCATAAAGAATAAATTAGAAATTAGCAAAAGTAGATGTTTAGAAACTTGTGATGTTATTGCAATATTTCATTAAAGTATTATCAATGACTTATACTGAGATGACTAAAATGAAAATAGTGGGAGGAAGAGAGACTAGGTTATAATTTGAGCTTAGACCTGAAAGAGATTAATACAGATGGATTGCATTTGAGGAATGAGGAATCCACTTCTGTATATCCCTTGGAAGTATATACATGATCATTTTTCTGTATTAGCTTTTTTTTTTTTTATCATAGATCACATCATAAGACATCTATTTTCATCCTGGTCATGGATTTTCCTAGATGCCTTAAGGGGAAGACCTCAAGATATGCACTTTCTTCTATTTATATCCATGACCAGTATTACTTGTGAATGAAATAAATCTTACATAATAACAAAAAGTGATACTGATTCATCTTCATGTCAAATATTAGGTTCTCTGCAACTTATCTTAGAAATCTTTCCCCAAACAACTGGCCACTATGTTTCCTATTACACATCACTGTTGTATCTGCTTCTGACACAATTTTGCTAGAACTCTCACTCTAATTTGCCTGGTTTTTACACAGTACACAATGGGATTCATCATTGGAGGCACAAGTAAAAGAATATTTGCCATGAGAACATTGAAGAGAGGTGAGACATGTCTGACAAAGCGATGGACAATGGCCAGGTTGATGATGGGCAGATAGAAGATGATCACTGCACAGATGTGTGAAACACAAGTATTGAGGGCCTTGAGTTGCTCCTTTCGGGATGCAATTCCCAGCACAGTCTTGAGGATCAGGACATAAGACACGGCAATGAGTATAAAGTCTACCATAAGGCAGAGTGCTCCAAAAAAGCCATAGATGACATCAATTCGGTTGTCAGAGCAGGCTAACTTCATGACATCCTGATGGAGACAATAGGAATGGGATAATTGGCTTTTACTACAATATTTCAAACTTCTGAGGGTGAAGGGGAAGGGCAGCACTAGAAGGACACTCTTAAGGAATAATATTATTCCTATTTTTGTAACTCTGACAGGAGTCAGAATGGAACTGTATCTCAGAGGGCTGTGGATGGCTAGGAAGCGGTCAAATGACATGATCAGGAGCACTGAAGATTCCACTGCTGTGAATCCATGGATGAAGAATTCCTGGGCAAAGCAGGCATTAGCAGAAATTTCAGGGATATTGAATAAGAAGATCCTCCCCATGGTGGGTAGAGAAGAGAAGGACAAGCCCATGTCAGACATGGCCAACATGGAAAGGAAGTAGTACATGGGTTCATGCAAGGAGGGCTCTGTCTTGATGACAAAAAGGATGGTGCAGTTTCCCAGAATAGCAAAAAGATAGATGCTGCAGATGGGGATAGAGATCCAAATGTGTGCATATTCCAGCCCTGGCATCCCAACCAAGAAGAAGGTGGTGATTTCAACATTCGATTTGTTAATAATAGACATGATGCATTTAGGGGGCTCTACAGAATGAAATAGAGATTCTTGAGTTAGTAAATATGAATATCTGGAAATTTGGTAGAAAAATGCAGTTGTTGAAATTTTGGTTCTTTTTAGCTCTTTTTCAGCAGAATAAAATATTTACAAAACTATCATATAGTAAGAAGTGGATGTCAATTTAGACTAATATCTACCTATATAATAGATGAAGAAAACTCCTTTTGACCATGTTTTTCTTATTGAGAAACTAGAAATATAATTTTTCATTCAGATATTAATCTAATTTCATTTTCCCTGTGAAATACTAGTAAGCTTTCATCAATTAATGTGGAATTTTCTACTATTCCTTGCTTTCACATCCTAGATAAGATGTTGGGTAGAATATATGATTTCTAGAATGACACTGTGAAGACAAAGGAATCTCACAACTCAATTTCTTCCTAGCTCCTAGAACTCCCACAACAGTATGATTTCACAAACTATCCTGGGATCTATCCACTGCCAACTCAAATTTGTTGTTATTGAAATGTCCTTTTAAAAAATTCCCACTATTTTCAGATCATGTATATATTTGTAAAGGCAGTCACTGCAGAGATTGCTGACATGTAATGTCTCCAGTTCTCCTGGCCTGCAATTTGTGACCACATGTGTCGTGTTGACTAAAGATTAATAATAATGAAGTAGTCAGTATCACAATTTAGGAGAATCTGAATTCTGTTGAAGATTGATTCCCTAAAAGATAAATAGCCCATTTATAAGTCTCTGAGAGTAAGAATTTTGCTAGAAACCTCTGGAAGCCTCTTCTTGATCTATATGAAGTTGTATGCAGTTGACTGACAAAAAGGAGAGTAAAAGCAATATAGATGAGGATATCTGAGCACTCACCAGAAAGTGGACATTTTGGAGAGTACTTCTGAGAGTAGCTAAAGGATCCTAGAAGTCAATGCTAGTCTGTCACCAAAGGTGCCTCCTTACATATAAAGACTTGTCTCGATATCCCAAGGGACATTGAACCCTGGGGGGATTGCAGCCAGGGAGAATCTGTTGAGAATAAGAATAAATATGTGCAGATGCAGTAAATCCACAGAAATGGTTAATACCAAAGAAATGAAAGAAGTATCTAGACTTCAAATTAGGCACCATTTTGGTTAAAGAGATGTTCTTAATAACGAGGGGTGGTAAAAACACGGTAAATCCCATGCAAAATCTCTGACACTTCCGTTGGGTATTTGGCTCAGATACTACTCCTCTGCTCTGAACAGAGTCAAAACAGAAATTCTGTGAGTTGAATCTGTGCATTCAAGGAAATGATGTAAGACAAACACCTTGTGATATACGTTTTTAGCCTAGGCTTAAATCCTGAAGCCTGGATCCACCCTTCTACATATTTATTGCTGGACATCAATAGCTAAATATCCCTTAAAATCAACTTCATTTAATAAAATGAATATAAATATCCATTAAAATCAACTTCCAATAGACTTCATTTTCTCCTTTTCCAATTCTGACTTCTTCTTAGGGACCCATCTCCATAATAAGCCTTTATGCTTACTATTATATGAATTCCAAATTTAATCCCTTTCATCTCTTCAGGCTCACATCTTATTCATAGTAATAGCCAACATTCATAAAGAATTTAATTTCTTCCACTTATTTACTTTCATTCATTACTGGATAGTGATTTTGAGTACATGAATCTTTTGGATAATGACAATACAGTTATTATCTTCATTTTACTGATGAAGAAAATATTTCTCAAGGAGGTCAACTTGTCTCTCCTAGATCATATAAAGGTTGTATGGTAGAGGTAAGGTAGGAACTCAGGTCCGTTGGATGCCTGATAACTGAACACATTTCATGCAATGAGGATGGTCAATCAATATTTATGGAGTTATGGATTGAATGGAAGATAGAATCTTACAGTTTTTTATTTATTCTAAACTATTAGTAAATTCTGGAGAATTATATGAAACATATAACCTTTATATTGACCTTTATAATGAAGAAAAGTAAATATATTTAAGGATTCCAGAGAAAATGTTCTTGAAGCAATATATATATGTATATATTTATTTACCTCCATTATAAAGATATATAATATATACATTAATATATAGTCTTGGATGGGAGCTAATACTGAGTTGATCAAAGAGAGAAAGTATAACAGAATATTACCATAATCCACTATAATAATCTCTCTTGAAATTTATGATAGTTACTTTATTTTATCCATGTCCTCTTGTTTTCATCCTCCTTGGAAATAAGTTCCCTTGGCTATGTTGTCAAAATCTCTACCTTCAACTCTTGCTTTTTCTGTGCACTTTCTGATTCCTTCTCATAAAGGAGATGGTAGAATGTATCTGGGTTTTTATTATCATGGCGTGTATTTGTGTGTGTGTCACAATTGCGATGGTGGTGTTCTGTGTTTTTGGATTATTGCCCAACTTTGGAGACAGATTCTATTTGTTCTATGACAATATTAATAAGCTACAACAGGGCAGTTATATCTATTATGGCAATTTTTGTATGAGCATTCTCTAACACATTGATGGCATGTGATAGGTTAGTAAATGTGGAATAAATGAATGAATGAATTGAACTGTAAAAAAATGGCATCTTAAATCATATACTATTTTTAACTTTATTATCTTTAGTATCTTTCTCACTTGGCTATGCTTACATGGAGTAAAAGGATAGTGCTTTGGTAGATGTAACATCTATTATGAATTTTTAGTATGTAGGTTGGCATTATTTATATTTTTAAATGTGTCATTTATATAATATTTTGAAAGTTTTATTTGCATATAAAATATTTCAAATATGGAATATTATGACACAATAGGGTGAATTATATGTATATATAATAATTATTAATATTTGATCATACAGATTTGAAGCATTTTTTTAAGATTTTATTTTATTTATTTGAGAGAAGAGAGAGAGCATAAGCAGAGGGAACTGCAACCAGAGGGAGAAGCAGGCTCCCTGCTGAGCAAGGAGCCTAATGCCTGACTTGATCCCAGGATTATAGGGTCATGACCTGAGTCAAAAGCAGAGGATTAACTGACTGAACCACCCAGGTGTCCCTGAAGCATTTTTCATATATATATATACATATATATATAAAATATAATATATTTCATATATATATATGTAATGCCTTCATATATATATATATGCCTTCATATATATATATATGAAGGCATTACATATTAGTTGAAGTTCCTCTTGGTCCTATGTATCAAATGTGAACAAAAATGCATATCAAACAGATGTACTGCAGGTTAAGCAATTGCTCAATGGAAGCATATAGGTAAAGTTCATTTATTAGGAAAGAATATTTGAAAACAAAGATATAACTTCAGTTATATTCAGGAAGAGTACTTTCATGGGTCTTGTGTAGGTGCTATCAGTTAAGACTGCACACACCTGGCTGCCTGTCTCTATTCTTAAGCATAACTTTCCAAAAATGACTTTATTTTTCCATAATGATTCACAATTATTATTAAGTACATTTGCCATGATTAATTTTGCCATTGGCATTAAACTCATCTCCTTGGATATAGTGTCCATTCTCTATAGGAGAATAAGAGCTATGTTCAACCCTCTCCCTGGATCTTTAAATGGAGCTGGTAGTGAAAGTTCTCTCTCCTCTGTTAGATGAGATGTAAGAAGTGTCCCCACTGCCTGTTCATTCAGCTCGTGACCACTTACCATACCATATGGGTTAGCTTCATTGAGAACACTGACAAAGTAGAAAAGAGAGGTGAAGACAGTGAGAGTTGGTGGTGCTAACAACCTCTTTCCTGCACTGAAGTATGCTGTAGCTCCTGAGAGTCCTACAGATTTCACTCCGTATCTGTAGCACATTATAATATCTTATCTAAAAATGTTTTAATAATATTATTTGGTTTGTTGTCACTGGTAATGGAGTGTATATCTCACCAAAGCAAGCCTTTTGATTTTCAGGGTTGAGTGTGGAGTAATGGTATTAGTATTAGAATTAGGTTTAAATTCAGTAGGGAACTTTCATTGAGATCCCATAGATCTGATGAGATCCTATATACAAATGAGATTACTCTCGTTTTTTACAATAAAATTCTAAAAAAAATGCTCATCAAGATAAGTGTACTTTTAATGCCCTTTATCTATTTTAGTCATCCCCTTATCTACCCCTCCTCTTGTAATGACCAGTTTGTTCTGTGTATTTAAAAATCTGGGGGTTTTGTTGTTGCTATTGTTGTTTTGTTTTGTTTTTGTTTTATCTCTTTAAAAAATATTTGTTCATTTGTTTTGTTTCCTAAATTCTACTTACGAGTGGAATCATATGGTATTTGTCTTTCTCGGACTGATTTATTTCACTTAGCATTGTATTTGTTGCAATATATATATACACACTATTTCTTGCTTATCATATTGTAAATGATGCTGCAATAAACATAGGGTTACATATATCTTTTCACATTGGTATTTTTGGATAAATATCCAGCAGTGGAATTACTGGGTTATATGGTAATTGTATTTGTAATTTCTTGAAGAACCTTTTTACTCTTTTCATAGTGGCTGCATCAATTTGCATTCCCACTAATAGTGCCTGAGGGTTCCTTTTTCTCCACTTCCTCACAACACTTGTCATTTCTCGTCTTTTTGATTTTAGTTATTTTGGTGGATGTAAGGTGATGCCTGATGGTGGTTTTGATTTGCATTTCCTTGATGATTAGTAATGTTGCACTGCTCACATGTCTCTTGAACCATTTGTATGCCTTCTTTAGAAAAATGTCTCTTCAGGTCTTCCGTCCATTTTTAATTAGGTTATTTGTTTTTTAGGAGTTGCCTTGTATGAGTTCTTTAGAGATTCTATCTATTAAGCCCTTATAATATATGTCATTTACAAATATCTTCTCCTATTCAGTACATTTCCTTTTTATTTTATTGATATTTTCTTTCACTGTGCAAGCTCTTCTTATTTTGGAGTAGAATCTACTAGTTTAATTTTGCTTTTATTTCCCTTGCTAGAAGACATATTTAGAAAAATGTTTCTACAGCTGATATCAAAGAAGTTACAGCCTATGTTTTCTTCCAGAAATTTTTTGGTTTCACATCTGATATTTAGGTATTTAACGCATTTTGAGTTTATTTTTGTGTCTGGTGTAAGAAAGAGGCCCAATTTCATTCTTTTGCATGTCACTTTTTGGTTTTCCCAGCATCCACTTATTGAAGAGACTATCTTTTTCTCATTGCATATTCTTGCCTCTGTTATTGTATTAACTGACCATAGAAGCATGGGTTTATTTCTGGGCTCTTTGTTCCATTCCATTAACTTAAGTGTATGTTTTTGTGTGCCAGTAGCATACTGTTTTGATTACTACAGCTTTGTAGTATATCTTGGAATCTAGGATTGTGATACCCAGATTACTTCTTTTTTTTTTTTTTTTTTTAGTTTACTTCATTTTTAAAATGATTTCTAAGTGCTATTTACTTTGCTTTTATTTTCTTTTCTAGCTCTACATTAGTAGGGTTTCCCAGACATAAACTAATTGTTTGGATTTACTATCATACATTTTATTCATATCTTCCAAGGCTGATTAAAATCATGGAATATTTTTATATACTTACAAAGTTTATTAAAAATAGATTGCATATATATACCACATATTTTTCCATTCATCTGTCTATGGACATCTAGCTGTTTCCATATTATGGCTGTCATGGACATTGCTGTTATAAACATGGGGGTGCATATGCCCCTTCACATCATTATATTCATATCCTTTGGATAAATACCTAGTAGTGCAATTGATGGGTTGTAGAATAGCTCTGTTTTCAACATTTTGAGGAAACTCCATGGTGTTTTCCAGAGTGGCTGCACCAGTTTTCATTCCCACCAACACTGTAAGAGGATTCCCCTTTCTCTGAATCCTCACCACCATCTGTCGTTTACTGAGTTGTTAATTTTAGTCATTCTGACTGGTGTGAGGTATCTCACCGTGGTTTTGATTTTTATTTTATTTTTTATTGAGCATTTTTTCATGTGTCTGTTAGAGGATGTGGTATATATATATACATAGATGTATGTATGTATATCTATATCTATATATAAAATATTACTCAGCCATCAAAAAAAATGAAATCTTGCCATTTGCAATGACATGGATGGAACTAGAACCTCTAGAGGAAGCATGCATATCCTTCATAAATGCCTAGAAATGGTGAAAGTGCACTTCTAAATAAAAACTCTGATAGACATAAAAATATCTATATTTGCTTTTTAATGATTTATCTTACATCTCTTATTAAAGTGATTTATAAAGCTAAAAAAACTCCCTTTTCTACTTGAAAATGTGTGCACAGCCACATTGTGTATGAAAACAATCTAGGACAGATAAGTCATCTAGATCCCACAGCAGGGTTTTGTCAAATAGAAAATTTGTTCATAACTACATATGCATAGCTGCATAAACATGAATAGGATATTCCAGATACTTTGCTCAGTACTGACAAAGACAAAAGTTAAATTGCTTCTTAAATCACTTGCACATTGATTAAGGGTATAGACAAAAAAATACTGTTTGCTTAACATCATAGCAGTAGTAAATAATGTTATACAGATTTGGATGAAGAATAGCTAACCCAGTATACATTCAAAGGAGGCAATTTGTGCAAACAATTTAAAATATAAATGAGTAGGGGCACCTGGGTGGCCCAATGGGTTAAAGCCTCTGCCTTCAGTTCAGGTCATGATCCCACCTGGGATAGAGTCTGGCATCGGGCTCTCTGCTCCGTGGGAAGCCTGTTTCCCCCTCTCTCTCTGCCTGCCTCTCTGCCTACTTGTGATCTGTCTGTCAAATAAATAAGTAAAATCTTTAAAAATATAAATTAGTGAAATATTTAATATTTACATATCTATTTTTGCATTTAATTTAAATCATTTTTTGTGTGTGAACCTTGTATCTCCAAACATATCTCACACTACTATAGGACAAAGGAATTTTTTTTTTAAGATTTTATTTATTTATTTGACAGACAGAGATCTCAAGTAGGCAGAGAGGCAGGCAGAGAGAGAGAGAGGGGGACTTGGGGCTCAATCCCAGGACCCTGAGATCATGACCTGAGCTGAAGGCAGAGGCTTTAACCCACTGAGCCACCCAGGCACCCCTGGACAGAGGAATTTTTAATAGTTTACATAAATTGCTGGTGACAGGAACACACACATATATATACTAGATGTTCAGGAGATGCTGAGTCTGTGTATGGGTGAATATGTGTGCTAAGCACATTTTAGTCATAATCATGTCTAAGATAATGAAAGCCATGAACATGTTATTTTACTCTTTTCTATTTTTGTTTAGAATGGTATTTTAAAAATCTTTTAAATCTAATTAGGACTTCTCCTCTATGGCTAAGATTGATAGTCAGCTGGTTGTACAGAGAGATAAAAATCAGAAAGGAGATGGGGCACTTAACTATAGGAAGATAAGGACCCCAATCCTGACTCCTAAAACATCTACTCTAGATTGTGTTGCTGTTTAATTAAATCAATAGCTAGATATTTGCTGGGCCCACTGAGTACAAGCAGTGTGTCTCTTTGTGTTCAGTCTCTTTCCTGTCATTACCATCTTCAGGTTTCTATAGCTGTTCCAAAACTGCCAAGTTGAGCTTTCATTGTGGCAGAAATTGCTCATCAACTTTGTTTCTCACACAGTTTTGCCTGGATCAGATTTCTAATCTGCTGACTCTTCAGAGAGTACACAATGGGATTCATTAGAGGGGGAACAAGAAGGAAGATATCAGCTATGACAACTCTAACAACTGGGGAAACATTTTTGACAAAGCGATGAAGGGTGGCCAAGGTGACAATAGGCACATAGAAGATGAACAAAGCACAGATATGGGAGATGCAAGTGTTGAGGACCTTGAGGCGGCCCTTTTGAGAGGCAATGCCCAGAACAATTTTTAAGATCAACATGTAAGACACAGAAATGCATACCAAGTATACTAAGGATGTAAGAGCTACAAACAGTCTATAGATGACATTGACCTTGTTGTCAGAACAGGCCTGCTTCATGACATCCTGGTGGAGGCAATAGGAGTGGGATAGAAGGTTTTTCTTACAGAATTTCAGTCTCTTTAGAAGAAAGGGGAAAGGGAGAACAAATATAATACATAATGCAGCAAATACGAGGTCAATTTTAGTGACTCTGGCACTGGTCAGGATGGAGGTGTATCTGAGAGGACTGTAGATGGCTATCAAGCGATCGATGGATATGATGAAAAGTACTGATGACTCCATAGCTGAGAATCCATGAATGAAGAACTCTTGGGCAAAGCAGGCATCAGGAGAAATTCCAGTTATATTGAACAAGAAGATTCTCAGCATGGTTGGAAGGGAGGAGATGGACAGCCCCAGGTCAGAAAAAGCCAGCATGGAGAGGAAATAATACATAGGCTCATGCAGAGAGGTCTCTGTTTTTATGAAAAAGAGGATGGTGCAGTTCCCCAAGATAGCAAGGAGGTACATGAAACAAATGGGGATGGAGACCCAAATGTGAGTATGCTCCATCCCTGGAATCCCAATAAGAAGGTAGAGATTTCCACTTCCGAGGTATTAAGGAATGAATCTGAGGAGATCATTTAATTTGTGTATAGGAATGTGAGGGCACCAGAATATGGATTTCAGAAAAGCTTTCCTGCAATGGCATGAATAGATTAGTTCAGTGTATGCTTTAAACATTGGTATAAATCTTAGGATTGCAGCTTTTTTGTATAGGAATTCTTAGACTAGGGGCACCTGGGTGGCTCAGTGGGTTAAGCCTCTACCTTAGGCTCAGGTCATGATCTCAGGGTCCTGGGATCGAGCCCTGCATCTGGCTGTCTGCATCCAGCTCTCTGCTCGGCAGGGAGCCTGCTTACCCCTCTCTCTCTCTGTCTGCCTCTCTGCCTATTTGTGATCTCTCTCTCTCTGTCAAATAAGAAAATAAAATAAAAAAAAAAAAGAATTCTTAGACTAAAACAATATATTTTAAACTGTATCATTAGGAGTAATAGCATGACCCATATAGATAGGATATCCAGAGAAACATGAATGCATGTTAATCTACACAATTAATTGCCAGGAGATAGATGTTTTAAATGCTTTTTCTGAGCTCATTGTGCACGAAGGAAGCAGTAAATTTCACAACCTCTATTTCTTATAGCAACTTTTTAAAAGATAGTCCAGCCTTTTAGTTTGAAGTCTATTTGGAAAAATACAGGATCAAAGAAGGACATCACTTAATACAATTGCATTTGTAGTTATTTAAGAGTATTAATTTTTTTTTGAAACTTAAACAGAACAAACCTTAGTTTTTATTTTTTTTTCGAGATTGTATTTTTTTTATTTTTTTAATTTAAGCTTTTTTAAATTTAAACATATAATGTAACCCCACCACCCTCTCCCACCCCCTCTCCCCCCTCACCCCCCTCAGTTTGTTTTATGACATTAAGAGTCTCTGTTGGTTTGTCTCCCTCCCGATCCCATCTTGTTTCATTTTTTCTTTTCCTACCACCTTAACCCCTTCCCCCGTTGCATCTCCACTTCCTCATATCAGGGAGATCATGTGATAGTTGTCTTTCTCCAGTTGACTTATTTCGCTAAGCATAATATGCTCTAGTTCCATCCATGTCATCACGAATGGCAAGCTGGTGCAACCACTCTGGAAAACAGCATGGAGGTTCCTCAAAAAATTGAAAATAGAGCTATCTTATGACCCAGCAATTGCACTACTGGGTATTTACCCTAAAGATACAAACGTAGTGATCCAAAGGGGCACGTGTACCTGAATGTTTATAGCAGCAATGTCCACAATAGCCAAGTTATGGACCTAGATGTCCATCAACAGATGAATGGATAAAGAAGATGTGGTATATATATACAATGGAATACTATGCAGCCATCAAAAGAAATGAAATCTTACCATTTGCGACGACATGGATGGAACTAGAGCGTATTATGCTTAGCGAAATAAGTCAACTGGAGAAAGACAACTATCACATGATCTCCCTCATATGAAGAGTATTAATTTTTAAAAACAACATTCTTTCAAAAAATGGGGCTAGCAATGAAGGTAGACTCGTATCTTATATGTTGCATAAAAATTATCTAAAAATATATCATAGAGCTGAAAGAAAAAAATAGCTATAACAATGAAAGTCTTAGAAGGAAACTTAGGTAATAAGTTTTTGTCAGTTGAGGTTGTGTGCTCTGTGATACCATTGATGTTCTTTGTCCTCTTTCTGGCTTCATAGGATTGTATATAAGCAGATATCATTTGATGTACACTGACACAACTAAATGAATGAAAAGTTATACCCTTAATACGGAGGCCACTATTTACAAATGAAATGATTAAATGAAATTTATACAAAACTCATCTTCACACCATTACTTAAAATCCATGGACTCATAGTTTTTTGTTAGAATCATAAGACTGCTTTTGATTCATCATGAGAGTGAAAATGTAAAGCACATATTTAAAACTATGAAGAAGGATGCGGATGCGGAGTTAGGACAGACTATGGAGAAAGTAACTCCCTGTGATCCTTCTTGCCTCCTTACTAATGCCCTCTGCAAACTCATGTCTGCACAGCAATAACTCGACCATTCAGCAAACATACCACCCCAGAGCCAGCCAGGTTCAAACACCTCGCTTTGAATTTCTCTGTGCTTGGTCCATGATTCTGGCCTAGCACTTGAGTGACTTATCATTTAGCAGGACTCTGGACTAATACCATGCATTTATGGAATTGCTGGGCTTTTTAGAGGGTTAGGGTAATGGCATCCATCCTAACCACTCAGCAACCACAACCAGGCCGATACTGTGTGATTTTTTTTGCTTGAGCTGGTACAAAGGCAACTGGTAGCTATGAACATCTGGAAGCTTACCAGTAAGTTGACAAGTTGTTGGAGCTACATGTCAGGGTAAGGAGGAAATGGAGATGGCGTGCAGTCCCCTGTATTTCACCCCTAGGTAGGCACAACAGTCTATCTTGACCTGAAGAGTCTAGGCCTGCCTCCCTCTTTCTTTCCTATTGGCCCAGAGAACGTTCAGGGTTTCAGCTCAACAGGCTCTACCCAGAGAAAAAGAAAACTCCCTGTAGGTGAAACCTCAATGGGGACTGTAGCCCAGGAGAGTCATTCAACCCCTTGTAAATGAGAAGAACTAATCCTTTGAGCAAAACACCCCTTAAGCCTTCTTTGCTTCCTCTGGCAGAATATGCTCCTGTCTTCAAAGATCAAGAGCATTAGGTGAATAATCAGAACAGTTTCACAGTGTGTGATAGCCATGCTTTTATGCGTCTGTCTCCTCCAGTGAACTTTACTCCCTTAAACTTATACTTGTTTCCTTCTATAAATTGACCACTTTTTGAAAATTTAATTTTCATCTAGCATTTACAAAGATGGTAGTTTTTCTTTAAAACTGTGGATATGCATTTTATTTATTTATTTATTTAAATTCAATTAGTGTATAGTACCTCATTAGTTTTTGATATTATGCTCAGTGATTCTTTGGTTGCGTATTACACCTAGTGCTCATCAATTCACTTGCCCTCCTCAATGCCTATTGCCAAGTTACCCATCCCCCCACCTACCTCTTTTGCTGCAACAAACTGAGGGTTGCAGAAAGATGGTAGGTTTCAACTGCACTCAGGCTTCACTGTGGAATTGCATAAGCATAGAGATTTCTAGGCCTACTCCAGATTCACTGAATCTCTTTCCTTGATATTCATGGTATAAGGATAAGTTATTTCCCACGATTACTATGTTATATGTCAGTATTGTTTTCACTATAAAAATTATACTTATTGATTTGTTTACAATAGATGTAACATTCACTTTCCTTATGTATAGGATATATACCATCCTTAGAGATTTTTTTAAACTTTTTTTTTTTTGGTAATAGTTTTATTATCTTGTTTTGCATGTTATGGAAACAACCAAATTTACTTGTCAGTTGCATGATATGTATTATGAACTTTCATTAGAATTTTTATATTTGAATAGTGTAAATAAAATTAACAATGGCCATTTTAAGATTAATGTAACACTCTTACTTTAGCTTAAAGATCTTAAAACGATAGATGTTTTTTGTTTGATGCATTCATGAAAGCTCTGCAATTAGCAACAGGCCAGAATTCTGTCTTCAGTAGAAAAGGACCCAGCCAGAGTGGAAAAGGCCTGCATCAAGTACTTCAAACTTCAAAGAATAGACTATTAGGTAACTTCCAGACTCGTCCAGTGGGTTGAGTGGTGATTTCCAGGACTCTTTTCAGTCAATGGATGATAGCTTCAAGAGACGGTTAGCCCAAGATCCAAAGAAACAAAAATTAATTGCATAGGACTGAATGAACTGATGGTTAACATCCTATTATGTTTGTTTGGAAAATTGTTGATGTTATCTTATGTTCTATTTTCTGAATAAAGGGGATTTTTCTCTTAAGATACTTCCAACCATCTAATCCAGTAGATTCTGCTTTTGTAAAATGAAACATTTTTGACTTTGTAGCTGATTGTCATTGAATACTCAGAGTTCAGCAATTCCCATTTAGTGTGTTTCTTTTTTTTTTTAATATATATTTTATTTATTCATTTTACGGAGACAGAGAGAGAGCACAAGCAAGGGGAATGCTAAGCAGAGGAAAGGGGAGAAGCAGACTCCCTGCCGAGCAGGGAGCTGGATGTGGGGCTGGGTCCCAGGACCCTGAGATCATGACCTGAGCCAAAGGCAGGCACCCAATAGACTGAGCCACCCAGTCCAGAAATGTGTTTCTTTTCATGACAATGTGTACTTGCCTAGGTCCAATAAAAAGGTCCTCTCTTTACCTAGGAAATACTTTGAAGAGTTGGTTGCAACCAAGGCCTTTCCTAGAATGTCATATTTGAAAATGTTGCTCATTTAATCAGGTATAACTAGTGACTTTTAGGGAACTATAATTGACTGTATAAAATCTGTGCTGACAAAGCCCTGTGAAGTAAATTAGCCTGTTTCTTGACATAGAGGTATAGCCCTTAAAACTGGTAAGGGAGGTCACTTCCATGGCAGACCAGGATCCTGGGATGTTTTGGGGAGTCTGAGAAAAGAATATATTGCCCAAATGTATATATACCTGAAGGAATAATTTGATGAAGACAATTTCTTAGTTGTAACTCCCTATCTGGATATAGCATGTGGTAGCAGCTTTTGAATATCCAATCTGATTCTGTATAGAAATCTCCAGCACTGAAAACTTCAGAAGGCTCATTTGGTATATTACCTTTCTTTTTGCATCTGTGTAAATAATGAGGTAAAATCAAGTGAAAACCTTATTTTGTGATCAAGAATAATCCTTCTTTGAAATTATACTTTATTTAAAATGGGGGAGACTGGGACGCCTGGGTGGCTCAGTCAGTTAAGCCACTGCCTGCAGCTCAGGTCGTGATCCTAGGGTCCTGGGATCCAGTCCCGCATCCGGCTCCCTGCTCAATGGGAAGCTTGCTTCTCTCTCTACCTCTGCCTGCTTGTGCGCACTGTCTCTCGCTGACAAATAAATATATAAAATCTTTTAAAAAAGAGGGAGACTATAGGGGAAAAATCTGTGTTTCAGTGGAAAACTACATTATTTAGAACACATTCTTATGGGTTATTTGATTCTGAGTATTGGGACTTGGCGTTTTCAATCCTTTTGAGCTATTTTCCAACTCTGTAAGTTTTAGATACTAATAGCAACTAAAGTATTTCATGCAAGCAGACCTGTAAATAAATTCTATCTGATAAATGGTCAATAGGCATGTGTCCCACGAAGTAGAAGAGACTGTACTCATTTGGAAATTAATGTCAGTATTCCTGTCTATAAAGGTACCTTTTATATGGGGTCTCCTTTAACTTGTTGTATCATTTGCCTGGTTCTTTCATTAAAAGTGAGTTAAATTTGGGGTCCCTGGGTGGCTCAGGTGCTTAAGTGTCCGACTCTTGATCTCAGTTCAGGTCATGATCTCAGGGTCATGAGTTCAAGTCCCACTTTGGGCTCCATGCTGGGTGTTGAGACTACAAAAAATGATGAATTAAATTATATCTCTAATGGATATTCATTTTATGCCTTTGAGCAAGCTGTAATTTTACCTTTTTTGAAAATTAGTCTTTTTTTTTAAGATTTTATTTATTTATTTGACAGACAGAGATCACAAGTTGGCAGAGAGAGGGAGAGAGAGGAGGAAGCAGGCTCCCTGTTGAGCAGAGAGCCCGATGCGGGGCTCAATCCCAGCACCCTGGGATCATGACCAGAGCTGAAGGCAGAGGCCCCAACCCACTGAGCCACCCAGGCACCCCTGAAAATTAGTCTTAATCAGGGTTTACATTCTTGCATGGGAGAGAGACAAATCATATACAGTATAATGAGTTAATGGCATTAGGTAGAACTCCCATAGAAACCTGAAAGACAGGAAACTTTCTATCCTGCATAACATAGACAGTGATATTTTAATGCTCAAGAAGGAAATATTGAAATAAATGAAATGGGCAAATGACTTAAATTCTCTTATATTTTTGTAAGCTCTGCATATGTGTATATTTGTTTGTTTTATTGGTCTCATACATGCACATATTCCTGCTCATTTCAATTTTCATTTCTGAGAGCATAAGCATATTTCATAAAGGTGAAAACTATGAGTTGAAGAGGGCTATTTTAAATGAAGAGGAAATCCTCCACCATTTCTGATCAATATCCATGTAAATGTACACTTAATTCTCAAAAAATGTATAGAATAACATTAAGTATGATAATGGCAAGCATATACTATGCTCATAAGGCTGGTTAAAGCAAGCTGGGTGAAAATGGAACATTAGAATACATTTTATGGTTATATATGAACCCTAATCTGAAATCCTAAACCAACATATTTGTAAGACTGATTCTTCAATCTTAGTAAGCGTGTTGAAAGATGATATTGTAAAGCAATTAATATATGGTGTGATTTATTCTGCTTGTTCTGTGTCATGTACTTATTGAGTTTTCAATGTGGTCAAGCATCCCTGTCAGCTGTGTTTCTGACACAGCTTCCCTAAAACTATATTTCTTATCTGTTGGCTTTTCATGCTGTATACAATGGGGTTAATCAATGGTGGTACCAACAGGAAAACATCAGCCATGAGAATTTTAGTGACTGGGGGCTTATGTTTGGCAAACTGGTAGATAACAGTTAGGGAGATAATGGGAGCATAGAAAATGAGCACAGCACCGATGGGGGAAACACAGATGTAGAGGACCTTGAGCCTTTGCTTCTGTGATGCTATGCTCAGTACAGCTTTCAGTATCATCATATAGGATATGAAAATAAATGTTAAGTCTAGGATGCCTGTGACAGCCACAAATAAGCCATAGATGATTGATGTTGTTGTCAGAGCAGGCCAGCTTCATGACATCCTGATAGAGGCAGTAGGATGGGAAAGGAGGTTCTTCTTACAGTATCTTAGAGGTTTTAGAGTGAAAGGGCAAAGGAGGACCAAAAAAACATTTTTCAAAGAAAAAGCAAGTTCAATTTTGGCAACTCTGGCACTGGTCAGGATGGAGGTGTATCTCTGAGGGTGGCAGTGGCAATAAAGTGATCAAAAGACATGATGAGAAGAATTGATGACTCCATAGCTGAGAATTCATGAATGAAAACCTCCTGGGCAAAGCAGGCATCGGGGAAAAATCTGGAGCACTGAACAAGAATATCTATATCATGGTAGAGAGAGAAGAGAGAGAGAGTCCTAGGTCAGAGAGAGCCAACATGGAAACAAAGTAGTACATGGGTTCATGCAGAGATGGCTCTGATTTTATGAAAATCAGAATGGTACATCCCAGGATGGCAAGGAGGTACATTAAGCAAATAGGGATGGAGACCCAAATGTTGGCATGTGCCATCCCTGGGATCCCAATAATCAAGTATAAGGTAGAGATTTCAGTTTCAGAAGTGTTAAAGGTGGACCTGCCTGGTAGATGAGGGAATCAAGAGGAGAGGCTTGGGAGAGGCTTCCTGTCAATAGACTGGCTCAGACGCCTGAGTCTATCCAGTTGCAGTCACAGAGATCTTTGTGAATCCAAGTGATATGCACATAATTCTTAAGTATAAGCCTAAATGGAGAAAGATAGGGAAAGACGTCATCAATATCCAACTGAAAACAAAAACCGAGAGAAAAGGAAAACAAATTTATATCAAAATTGAATCTTATAACAGATACAAGTTATAACAGGTATAAGTTCTATATAAGGACTGATTTGTCAATTAAGATAATTATACATGTTCCTCTTTTCCAATTTGAGAACTTGATACTTTCACTTTTTAATGTAAATATTATAACTTACATACTGTTAAAATTTCAATTAATTTACATAAAATTCAGAGACAATAGAGGAATACTGCAGATTTTTGTTATAGAAGCCCATATGATCCCGTCTGTGCCGGCCATTCTCTTTTTGTATCCTCCTTTCCTACCATAGAATCCTGAGTGCCTCATCATCTTCTTTTGCTCCTTTAACCATGTATGCACTTTTTTTTTTTTTTAAGATTTTATTTATTTATTTGACAGAGAGAGAGATCACAAGTAGGCAGAGAGGCAGGCAGAGAGAGAGGAGGAAGCAGGCTCCCCGCCGAGCAGAGAGCCTGATGTGGGGCTTGATCCCAGGACCCTGAGATCATGACCTGAGCCGAAGGCAGAGGCTTAAACCCACTGAGCCACCCAGGCGCCCCCATGTATGCACTTCTGTAAAGAAATCCTTCAGTAGACACTCCTCAACTGACTTCCTCATGTGCATCTATACCTTGGTGGCACATGGTCTCTCATCCCCTTTTCTTAGGATGTTCTTCTTCTCTTGTCTTTAGTTGAGTTTTATTTCATTACTCTATTTTTCTTTTCCAGTTTATATTTTTATCTTCAACTTATATCTACCTATGCCCCCATAATTTTTCATTAATTTTATTGTTATTATGCTGCCTTCAAGTTTTGAGGATCTTAAGCATGCCTGCTTCAAAACTCCTTTTAAATTGTTTTAGTTTTTCTTTTTTCAGTATTGAGATTGTAGAGTTCCTTTATCAGTGTTAGTCTTCATATATGTTTTAGAATTTTGCTTGTAATCTCACCTTGAGTGAAAATCTCACCTTGAGTATTGAGATTGTAGAGTTTCTTTATCAGTGTTAGTCTTCATATATGTTTTACAATTTTACTTGTAATCTCACCTTGAATGAAAATTTCCTTGTTTGTTTGATGATTTTTTTTTTTATGCCCCATGATTAGATGTAGTGGTTGACTCTTCCTTCCTCGTTTATCAACTGTTCTTTTTATAATGGTAAAAGGATATTGTTCCAAATGAGAACCAAGTACATCTTTGCCCTTCCCATTCCCCACCCACCAACACTCACCAACTATCTCAAGACCTGACTTGTTATGGGGAGTAGACTTGGGCTTTGACAATATCTATTTCCACTCCCCACGTGGATTAACAGCTTCATGTACCAAGCAGGGTAACTTATATTGGTCCCTTGTCAAATACAGAGGACTATCATGCTAAGTCCCATGTAGGTGCTGAGCTGCCAATCACCAATATGCTTCTAGACCAGCAGCCACATAGGTCTGTGGATTCAACTTCAACACATAATTATATGTTTTTACATGGCATTTCATTATCTATCATCTATCTATCTATCTATCTATCTATCCTCATTGTCTATGTTTCTGTTATCTATCTATCATGTGTTTTCTATCTGTCTATCTAAGGAGCATGGCAATGTCTTTTTATTATCTTTATATTTTACTTATTATTACTACGTGTTTGGCATAAAGTACAAATTGACATACCTGCTTCAGCTTATCACATGTTGAATAAAATTCTCCATCAAAACTTCAGTACAGTTTAAATAATATAATCTATTAGACCTTATGTTCAGGAAAAGTTGATTTTTTTAAAAGATTTTGTGTATTTATTTTTTTGACAGAGAGAGAGGTCACAAGTAGGCAGAAAGGCAGACAGAGAGAGGGGGAAGCAGGCTCCCCACTGAGCAGAGAGCCTGATGTGGGGCTTGATCCCAGGACCCCAAGATCACGACCTGAGCCAAAGGCAGAGGCTTAACCCACTGAGCCACCCAGGCGTCCCAATTTTTTGAGAATAGTTTGACCATGTGCTTTTTGGAAAATAATGAACTAATCTACTAAGTTATTCAATAACACACTAGAGCTAATCGCAGGCTTCTTCATCAATCTTTGTCATGGGGAATTTGATAATGCCTCTCAGATCTGAACTATTTAGGTCATTTCTTAGTACTTCCATTCTTATCTTTACGTACATCTTCAACCACTTTGCCATTATTGTGTCATGATGTAAAATTCTTAAAAACTCATGTTTCCTTTTTTTCTTAACTATTTCTTTTCTGAGATTTGTCTATTTTACAATCTTAAACACCAATCACCATAATCCAGTTCTTTCTGGGTTGTTGCTTCTTAAACTTTCATTGCCTTCTGGACGGATGGATTTTCTGGACTGTACCCCATCTCCAATTTCTTATATGTATTTCCTCTGTGCAAACTACTTCCATCTCTGGGTTGTCTGTAAACATTTTAGTGACATTTATTCTCCTCAAAAATGAGATGTTTAGGAGACAGACAATTAGAGAAATGCCTAGAAAGTTGGATTATATAATAAATGATATTATATTTCTCCCAAACTTCATAGGTTGTTGATAACTTGGAACTGTTTTTTGACATATAGTTCTCTTAATGTAATAAAATATTTTATTTATTGATAAATCAAGAAAAGGGAATAATAACTTTTTCAATGAGCACATTATTTATTCTTCACTATCAACCTCTACTTCTCCAAAACTAATATATATGTATATATATCTTTAGAAAATGCTATGCTGCTGGGGCACCTGGATGTTTCAATTGGTTAAGTGGCTGCCTTCAGCTCAGGTCATGATCCCAGGGGTCCTGGGACCCAGCCCCACATTGGGCTCCCTGCTTAGTGGGGAGCCTGCTTCTCCCTTTCCCACTCCCTTTTTTGTGTGCGTACTCTCTCTCTCTCTGTCAAATAAATAAATAAAATCTTTTTTAAAAAAAGAATTCAATGAGATGATATATTAAAAAAATACTATACCTCTCTGGAAGGATGTTTTATTTGCCTTGAAGTGTGACATTTTTAGAGAGTCTACAGGAAAGTAAAACACTGTACAGAAATATTTCCAGTATGTTGTTTCCATCTCAGAAGGGCCTACCCAGCCCAATTCTGTGCTTTGCAAAAATGTAAAAAATGCAGTTAAGGAACAGACACAGAATGTCCTTAAAGGATGGAGTTTAAATAAAGTTACTACTTATATGGAAATTGTTAAATAAGGTTGTCTGTCATATTATTTAAGTTAAAGGTAGAGCGATGTTTAATGTAGTCAGGATGGTGTTCTTGGGACAGCTTCAGATGCTAAGCATATTCTAAAATTGAAGCAGGCATTAAACAGGAAAATCATGATAGCTTGCCAGGGGAAAAAGTTACATATCTTAATGTTATTAATTGATAAGATCATGAGGGTTTTCAGGTACTTACCAAGGTGTTGGCCGCTGCATTTATACTTCAAAGTTAAAAAGGAAATGAATGCAGGATGAAGCCACCCCAATCCTGGTTGTTAGGCACAAGGTTATTCAGGACAGTCTGGGTCTAGTCCTTCTACCTGGCTCCCCTTTTAACACAACAAAGGCCTCTGGGGATGAGAACTCAGGAAACTATCCAGAAGGAATAAAAGTTCTTAAATGAATTAATTCAAGCAGTGTTCAACTGAATTCCCATTATGCATATGAATTAGCCATTTATGTTTAATGCCCTAGGAGACCTCTCCCATTGCATCAAGCAAAATTGATTCCTCTGTCACTTGCAATTACAGAGTCTGTATGTGGGAGACATACAGACTCCTCTTTGGGAGGAGTGTTACATTTTGTTTTCCAATGTCCTTATATTTCTGTCTGTAATTGGGTTTCCACATTCAGTTTTGCTACTGCTGATAAATACAATTTGTACATTGTAAAACAAAAGATACTGGTCTTCTTGTTTATTTTTAGAAGCCAGTCAAGTATGCTCTTTAAAAAAAATTATATTAGTTTGTGGGAGTGCCTTTTATATTAAAGAATATAGTCGTCTATTGTAATGTGTATGCAAATAGTTTTTCCTCTTAGGTCACATGTACTTGTCTTTGTTAGTGACAGTGTCATAGGCTGGGTTCTCTCTGAATCAAACACTGAGGTAAATATTTGGGTGCAGAGTTTATTTGGAGAGTGCTCTGAGGTTAAAGGCCTATGGGGAAAGAATGAAATAGAACAAATGTGGAATTAGTTATTCTTACTATTTTGTCCTTAAATTTGTATTCTGGTGTTAAAAGTGATTTATATACCACCATTACCGTATTCTGTTTCTCTTTATATTTATCTTCAGCAGTGAGGTTTTTTTTGTATGTAAGATTAGTGAGGTATTTTACTTAACTTTTTTACTTGTTTAATGTCCTTTTTTTTCAAATTGAAGAACTCTTTGAAGTTCTTCTACTTGAACTTCAACTTGAAAAACTTGTTCTTCAAGTTGAAGTTCTTCAACTTGAACAACTTGAAACAATTCTTATTAGGCAGATTTAGTGGTGACAAACTCTCTTAGTTCTTGTTTGGGAAAGTCTTTATCTCTCTTTCATTCTTAAAGGACAGATTTTCTGGACAAAGCATTCTAGCTTGAAGTTTTTTCTTGTCTCTCTCTCTCAGTACTTAGAATATAAGTTCTTATTCTCTCCTAGCCTGTAAGGTGAGAAATCTGCTAATAGTCTTATAGGGGCTGTAATAATAATTCATTTTTTCTTTCTGTTTTAAAATTTTCTCTTTGTGTTTGACTTTTGATAATTTAATTATAATGTATCTCAGTGTAAACTTCTTTGGGTTTGATGTACTTATGGCTCTTTGGGATTCATGAATCCGAATGCCAGTAATCTTTTTAGATTTGAGAAGTTCAGCCATTATATCTAAATAAGCTTTCTTCCCCTTTCTCTCCTAGGATTTTTATAGTATCTATATTGCTTCTTTGTGGTATTGTATAACTCTTTCAGGACTTTTTCACTATTTTCATATTTTTCTTTTTCTTTTTGTTCCTCTAATTGCATACTTTCAAATAACTTCTCTTTGAGTTCCCTCACAGAGTCAGAAACAGTCTGCTGTTGAAGCTCTTTCTTGAATTTTCAGCTCAGTAATTGTATTCTTCAGCCACAGGATTTCTCTTTGATTCTTTTCTTATCGTTTCTATTTCTTTAGTGAATTTCTTTTTGTTCTTGATTTATTTTACTGATTTTGTTTAATTGTCTGTGTTCTTTTATAGCTAATTGAGTTTCTTTAAGATGATTATTTTTAATTCTTTTTCAAGCAGTTCGTGGATCTTCATTTCTTTATGGTTAGCTACTGGTACTTTATTGGTTTCCTATGCTGGTGTCATGTTTGCTTGATTCTTCATGATCCATGTAGCCTTATATTGGTGTCTGTGTATTTTAAGAAGCTGTCACCTCCTCTGGTCTTTATAGACTGGTTTTGGTAGATAAAGGTCTTCTGCCAGGTCTCTGGACAGTTAGGATTGCCTCTGGAACTCTGGTTGAGTGGGGCTAGAGCCAGGTCATAAGGCTGCTTGAGTCCAGTCATGGACTCAGTTTATGTCAGTCCAGTTTATGGTTCATGGCCCTTTTACTAGGGTTGTTGACAGGCATAATTCCTCCTAGATCCCCAGCCAACCAGGCGTGCCTGAGACCATGGATGAACAGGGTTGGAGCCACATTACTGAGCTGCCTCAGAGTCTGTGGTCAGTCTGTTTGGTGAAACATGTACAATTTTTATAACACAAAGTTGTGTGTGTTTGTGTATATGGATGTATATGTGCATGCACACACGTATGTGTATATATGTTTATATGTAAAAATTGTAGGTTTTGCCAGTTAAAGCTCTCCAAATCTGGGAAAATTGTTTAACTCTCTGAGTTTTAATTCCCTAATCCATAAAATAGGGTTAAATGAGCTAATTCATATAAATAGCTTGTGACATTTAACAATTAGTATAAGTTGGCTGCTTTTATTATTGTGGTTATTTTTTGATAATTATACTTATTTGAATAAACACATAATATAAATGTACATTTATAAAATGTAAATACTATAAATTATTTTATATAATTTTTAAAGCCCTGAATAATCTGTTTCCCACTTGCTCTACATATTTATATCCATGAAGAGATTTGCTCAGTATAAACCTACATCCCAGCCAAAAGGACTGACATAAAGTTCCAGGATTTTCCCCCTGAGTTCCTATAATACTTTTAATTTATTTATTTTATTTTATTATTTTAATGTAATTTAATTATTTATTTTATTTTATTTTATTCCTACAATACTTTTTTAAATACAACAGTTGGTTATACCTCTATTTATTTCCTCTGACCAAACCAGGTTATACCCAGGTCAACATCTCATTCCAGTTAGTCCCTAGTTTAACTTGTGTATATTTATTATAAGGCTGAGCACTGTCTCACAATTATATTTTTAATTAACAAAACATTCTATGAGACGGGAAACTAATTTAAGGAAGGCTCTGTATCTTAATAACATTCGCATCACAAATGACATGGTATTCTCTGGACAGAAATGATAAATAGTGATGAAGAATAGTTTTGGGAGAGAAAATATATAGTGATAATAATCAAATAATTAAACATGATGACAAACATTATTGTTGCTCTGTACTGCTATAGGGATACTGATGACTCTTCACAGCCTGTAAAATTCCCTTGTTCCCACCTCTGATTGTCCCCTATGTTCTCTACCAGTAATTCTTTTCTCAGTCTAAGTCCAAAGTCTAGTTTTGTTCTGGAAACATTTCTTCTACCTCCAGATGAAGGAGATACTGAGTCACTCTTTCCCAGGAGAGTTGCCATTGTCATAACAAAGGCAAAAATTGCCCAGCTCTGGAAAATACTCTCCCCCCACCACCTCATTACCTTAATCACAGAAATGGAGGTCATGCATTCCTATACCTTGAAAATGGTTTTTCTATTGACACACAGATAGTTTACCCAGAAGGAGTTAGGAAACAACCCATACTCTGCTAAAGGTTTTGGGAATAAACCAGATTCTTTAGCCCCGGGCTAAAAAATTGGAATGATGAGGGGCGCCTGGGTGGCTCAGTGGGTTAAAGCCTCTGCCTTCGGCTCGGGTCGTGATCTCAGGGTCCTGGTGATCTCAGGGTCCTGGGATCGAGCCCCGAATCGGGCTCTCTGCTCAGCAGGAAGCCTGCTTCCTCCTCTCTCTCTGCCTGCCTCTCTGTCTACTTGTGATCTCTGTCTGTCAAATAAATAAATAAAATCTAAAAAAAAAAAAATTTGGAATGATGAAGAGGGTGAAAATACGGGTAGGGAAGGGAGGAGAAATGGGTTCCTGTTTCTCATAGCTTCTCATTTTTAAAATAAAATGTAAAATCTAATATTCATTCTCAAAGATTTCTGATTGAATTCACAGCTTCTATACTCCCTACATTTCCAAAACCTCTTGCTTTCTAACTGCTCAGAAAGTATGATCCTTAGATAAGCAGCACTGGCATTACCTAAGAGCTTGTTAGAAATTAAAAATATTGGGACTTCATCAACTGATGAATGGATGAAGGAGATGCATTTTATATATGTATATATAAAGGTATATTACATATATATATACACACACATATACATATATGTACATATGTATATTGATAGACCATTATATTGATAGATATAAATAGATGTAGATATAGATATAGATATAGATGACTATTATTCAGCCATAAAAAAGAAGAAATCTTGGCCACTTGCAACAATATGGATGGAGCTAGAGATTATAATCCTAAGTGAAATAAGTCAATCAGAGAAAGGCAAACTCCTTATGAAATCACTCATATGTGGAATTCAAGAAATACAACAAATGAGCAAAGGGAGAAAGAGAGAGACAAATCAAGAAACAGACACTTAACTATAGAGAACAAACTGATGGCTACCAGAGGACAGGTGGGGAGTGGTGAATGAAACAGGTGATGGGGGTTAAGGAGGGCACTTGTTGTGATGAGCACTGGGTGTTGCATGGAATTGTTGAATCACTATATTGTACACCTGTAACTAATATAACACTATGTTAACTAACCAGATTTAAAATATGAACTTATAAACATATTAGGACCATCTAAGATTCATGAATCAGAATCTATCTCTTTAACAGCATCCTCAAATGATTCATATTTACATCACATTTTGAGAAACACTGCTGTCTTCAAACACATACTTCTTGTCTGTGGCAGAATTGTTAATAGGTCACTCATTTACTTTCTTAGGTAAGCAAGGCCTCAGCACCCAGCACTTATTTACTTGAGTACAGGATTGGTCTTACATGTGGCTACTGATCCGAGTTCACCCTATCACACTGCATGGTGTACCCCCAGATCGCCAGAAACAGTATCACAGTGACGTGTAGCACCACAAGTGAGGAAGCTATGTCTTTGAAATTGGCAGTCCACTTCAGTGATGAACTGTTCTGCCATTAGAGTAAGACACTCTTTTTTAAATAACCTCCATGTATCACTTTTGGCTGTCAAATGGTGCCCAAATGATGTGAAGCCCTCATTTCATTAACTCTAAGAAGAAAGTAATAAAACTCCTACTTCACAAGTGGTTGTGTCAATGAAACAAGATAGTACATGCTTGGCATAGTGTATGTACTCAATAAATTATTATAATTTTTATCTGCCCTAGGTTGAGAAACTTGAGTTATGTGCTCCCATTTGCCACTAGCAAAATAGATACAAACAACTTAGTCTCATTAGTAGCTATGATATTCTATCACTGAGCACATTTATTCACCTAATAAGTAATGAGTTCCTTCTCAGTTCCAAAGACCGCTGTATGACTATCAGTGTCTATCCTTAATGAATCCACAGTGTAATTTACAGACCTGGAAACATAGGGGGGTTTCATTTATTAACAATCCTATGCCAGAATTTGAAGAACAAGTCAGAGTAACTGAAGAACTGCCCTTTATGGGTGACTCTGATCATGTCATGTCAAGGGTCAGGGAGCACCTGACTTCTTACTTCCTGGAGACATCTAACCTAGATGGAGAAGCCAACCTCCAACTGGCCACATTTGTGGGACAGGAGAGTAAGGAAGAAACTAGGGATGAGGAACTGACAAGGAATGTGTGCAGAAACATTTCAGGGATTGATGAGTGGGATGGGTTAAAAAAGAGGTATTTCAGAGTAACCTGGGAGACATAAGAGGTTCAAAAATTTTGTGCTTCTCTTTTCAGTGTTGCCATGCATTTTGGAAAACTTCTAGTGACTTTTCCCAGTTAGGCATTATTTCTAACATTGTGACTCCCCTGAGTTTAGGACCCAAGGTTTGTGAATTTATTCTGGTTGAAAGTACAAGGATGTGTTGATGGTATAATGATGGATATCTGCCAGTAAAGACAGACATCATGCCCACTTAACGGAATTTGCTTTAGAGTTAACCAGATAGAGATGTAAATCTTGTGGATTTTACCATTTCTATGGAGAGGTTTATATTACTTCCTAAACCTTTGTTTATTCATCTTGGAAATGAAGATTAAGGCCTATATCACTGTGAGTTTTCAGTGAACAAAATCATATTTTACAAATTTGAAAGAGGCTATAAGAAATAAACTGTCTTTACATTATACCTGCCTAACAATAAACACCTCTGGTCCATAGGCAATCTTAACTCCACCTTGCCTTTTCCAGATTTAGAATATCTCTTCTCCAAGTTTATCACAAATGCTTCCAATTTTACTAATTCTTCTGTTGGATTATCTATTATTTATTTACCCGTATCTTTAGGATATAACTTCCTTCTCTTAGATTGTTAACTAGTTTATAGCATTCTCACATTAAAAAAATACAACATAATTATATATATGCTCATTTGACCACAGATTGCCAGGGTCCAGCCTTGGCAGGTCCAGGTCCCCGAAGGAAGGGGGGTGTCGGCGAGAGGAATGAGAGAGCCACACAGCGAGTTCTGGTCAGTAGTCAGATATCTCCATTTTATTTGGATTTTAGAGCTTCTTATATAGGCAGTTTACTTGGGGTAGGGGGTTACATTCGTGCAAAAGACATCAAAGGACTCAAGCCCTCATTAGACAATTTCTCTTTGTTCAGCACATGTTATTCTAGTTAAGCTATGATGGTACAGACTGGCGCCAGGAATGGGGGACAGGATCTTGCTTCTTGAGTAATCATGTTCCTCAGAAAGCCATGGAAGGTAGCACAAATATGTGCTTTTTGGTAACTTATTCAGGGGTCTGCAGGAAAACAGGATATAGGTTAATGGAAAATGAGAAGCTATCTGGGGAAGCTAAGTATATAGGAGAAAAGTAGGAACGAGAAGGTGATACTTTTGCAGGAGGCAGGGTATATATCAATGGCTCGGCTGTGAAAGCCCTGGACAAACATCAGCTTAGGGAGGAAACCGTCTACTTCGGTACACATCTAAATTTCTCCATTGTCTTAGGTACAGAATAATTTACTTCCTTGAAGTTGCTCTGGCCCACAAGACTGAGAGATGTTTGTGGCAGATTAGCAAGGGGCTCTTAATTTGAGAGAGATAAGGGTATCAGAGAAAAAGGCAAGAGATTATCAGACCATGCTTATCTGCGGGGCTGCCCTCAGCAGCCTGTGGGGCTATCCGGCCCTCGTCAGGATTAGGCCTGCCTCAGTTCAAACCTTAACCTAGTGGGGCAATGCGCTCCACCAGGCCTCATGGCTCCCAACATTAAAGATAACTTTAATGACAGCACGGAAGTCCACTGAAATGTGAGTATGTTAAGGCAGCACAGAAGTCAGAATGTCTGGAGTTGAGGGGAGCCGAAAAGGTATTTATAGGAGTACAGAACCCCTTGCAGGTGTTTGCCATTGATGGCAGAACATGAGTTCTGAAAGGTACAAGAAAAAGCAGGGTTGAAGGAAGCTGGGAAATAATCTACTGATAGAAACAGATTTAAGGACAGCTTTAGAAAAACTGCCAAGACAAGAGATGAGTATGGTATAGATATTAGAATGTATGTGTGTGCAGGGAAGGGAGGGAGCATGAAAGCATGTGTGTGCTGGGCCTGGGGAAGGAGGAGGCAGACTATTTTAGACAGTATCATGCAAATGTGTCAAAATATTAAGTAAATCTTTCCAATCACTTTCCAGATTCCAGAGTTCAAAGTGGATCCAGAACTATGTCAACATTCCCCAATCGGGCAGCCCCTAATAACACTTCAATGGCCCCCACCTTCTTGTTGGTGGGCATGCCAGGTCTATCAGCTTTTCGCTCATGGTGGATGATAACACTCATCACCATCTACCTTCTCTCTGCCCTGAGCAATGGTACTATCCTCTGGGACATTGCCCTGGATCCCACCTTGCACCACCCAATGTACTTCTTCCTCTTCCTGCTGAGTGTGTCTGATGTTGGCTTGGCCACAGCCCTGATGCCCACCCTGCTGGGTCTTGCCTTTGCTGGTGTTCATGCTGCCCTGCATCAGCTTGCCTCCTACAGATGTTCTTTGTCCATGTCTTTTCTGTCATGGAGTCCTCTGTTTTGCTCGCCATGGCCCTAGATCGAGCACTAGCCATCTGCCATCCTCTCCACTATCCAACACTCCTCACCAATGATGTTGTTAGCAAGATTGGCCTGGCTATTGCTTTTCGATGCCTGGGTCTCCACCTGCCCCTGCCATTCCTCCTGGCCCACATGCCCTACTGCCACCCACAGGTTCTGACCCATTCTTACTGCTCACACCCAGATATAGTCCATTTGGCCTGTCCAGGAGCTTGGAGTGCAGTCTACAGCCTCTTTGTGGTTCTTTCAGCCATGGCATTAGACCCCCTGCTTATTTTCTTCTCCTATGGCCTAATTGGCAGGGTGTTGCAAGGTTTGGGATCCAGCGAGGATCGCTGGAAGGCTGGTCAAACCTGTGCAGCCCATCTCTCTGCTGTGCTCCTCTTCTACATGCCCATGATCCTCCTGGCCCTCATTGACCGTCTCAGGGTGCCAGTACCTCAGCCTGCCCATACTCTACTCTCCTATGTCCACTTCCTGCTTCCTCCACTGATAAACCCTATTCTCTACAGTGTCAAGATGAAGGAGATTAGAGAGAGAATACTCAAGAGGTTACAGCCCAAGAAGGTGGCTTGTACTCAATGAGGAGGGTGCCGCTCCACATTTGGTGGCTCAAGGCTACCTAGTACAAAGGTTTCCATGACAAGAACTCAGCACACTGTGCCTGAAATGGTCACTCAGGCACATATAAGCTCATGTACATGGATACCCTGCCTGTCCTTGGAAGTGTACATGTGTATATTAAGGAAAGCTTACAAGCTCCAGAGAATGGCAGTGGTCTACTCACTGTTACACTACAGACCCATTGCATAGAGAGGCCAGGATCTAGGTCTTCTCGCAGCCACCCAAGTGTGTGTCTGTTGTTGTTTTGTTTTTGTTAATTTTCCCCACCACATCTACATCCCAACAGCTGAGGAAACTGGAGGAGTTAAACAGTTACACAGCAGAGAAACGAGAAGTCAGAAATATTCGATGGCCCAAAGGAGCACCAGTGGAAGTTACACTACCCTAGAAGGGCAAGTTTTCAGAGTATAGGAGAAGGCAAACCAATTTGACTTATTTAGCCTGTGTTTGCAGGGACAGTGACTGAATGGTATCATGTTTAGGCAGTAGGCACCCCTGGAAGAAGAAGAGAGAAATTTGATTAAGATCAATTGTCAGAAAAAAAAAAAAAGATCAATTGTCAGAAGGAATTGATGTAGAGATAGGGATCTAGAGTTTTAGAGGTGAGCCAGAAGTAATGAACACCCCTACTTGCTCCATCCATTCACTATCCTATTTCCACTCTCTTCAGAGTCATCTTATCCTCTTTCATTTATTGGAAGGAACTGGCAGGAATAGGAGGGAGAGAGGCATGTAGCAGGTGTCCCTGTGGTTGCCAAAGGATGAGCTCCTGATAGCAAGAAATAGAACCACATCCACTCACTCTGTGTCTTCTTCATTAGAGGCAATTTCAGGTCTGGGTACTCAGAAAGTGCTCAAGTGTTTGAATCATTCTCTCTCAGTGTCTCTAGGTCTTTGTTTCTCCTTCAATTTTTGTGTCAGGGTTAATGTAATAATAATTGTAAAATAGCTCTTACCAATTTTGAATACTGTTACCAAGCACAGTGATCAGTTTCTATCTCCCTTACACATCAAACTATGTGAATATTATTGGTTTCCTTAATTTTCAGATAAAGAGACGGAGGCTTTACAGTATTAAATAACTTGCTTAAGGGAGATCAGCTTTTAGGTAGCAGAGTTAATATTCATACTCATATTTGTATGATTTCAAAGGCTATAAGCTGAAATCTTTTGTTGTGTATATAAATCTGTGTCTCTCTCAATTTATTGTCAATTGACTTATTTTTTCAAACATATTTTTAGCAACTTTCTCATTCTGTGTGTCCCTATACATCTTCTATATTGGTCTCAGAGATTTTTCATATTCTGATGTAAATTTTCACGATCATGGATGCTACCCTCTTCCTCACTTTCATGATCCTCTCTCTTTCTTTCACTTCTGGAGGAAGATAATATATGCTTGTCACTAGTAAATAAATTATTCTATATGTAAAGCTACAATAAATTGTCCCTATGTCTCCTATTTCTTGTTTTTTTTCCCCCTCCATTTCTAAATAATTATGTCCCCTATAACCTGAGATATACCATTATTTCCTCTGATGGCGCTGGGCCAGGTATCCTGAAGGCCATCAGGTGTGAAGTGAATGGGAAAATAAATCCCATGGCTGTTGTTGTCACCCTGCCAGGCTGCCCACTCGGCCTTCAGCCCAAGAAAGACAATGACAACACTAACCAGTGCAAAGAAATGGCAAACTCGCAGCATGAGTCAGTGGATGTGGCCGACATGGCTATAAAGGCTCCATGATCAATATTAGGTACATGAGTTCAGGCAGGGGGAGAAATGAGCATTTGCCATGCAGCCTGCCATCTTCAGGGTTACTGTTTTCCTGCCTTGGTGCCTGGCCTTCCCAGTGCCCCCTGCTGCAGACCTTAAAGGACTGGACTTTATTAAGGTTGGTGTGCCAATTAGACCATGTTGTCACATTATGACTACTGTGGGCTATTCTTCCACTATGTGATATATCCATAGAGTTACCTCATGGTACAGAAATGAATATATTAATATTACATATTAAATCATTTTTCATTTTCTTCAGCCTCGAAGGTTTTTTCCTTCTGATTTTAGAAGTAGTGAAATCATTTCTGGGCCCCTAAAAGTACTCTGCTAATGGTGCCTAGTGAATAATTCAACTACCGTTCTCCCCTCCCCCACTCTTAGCCTTCCGGAAGGTCATAGGATGAACACTCAGGGTTGGCATCTCTGAGTCTGCAGGTGGTAAGCAAAATGGACTAATAAATATGCCCTTCCTGTGGATGGAGAAACCTCTCAAACTGCCTACTCCGCACTTTCAAATTCCTCAAGAAATGGTGAATTTGTTCCAGACCTTTTAGGCATCCAAAATAACTGAAACTGGTGTTAATTGTGTACCTTGTAATTACTCAGGGACTGGGTAAAATTTCCTGCTCATACTTAGCCCAGAAAAATATGCTATTTCATATGCCTCTGAGTGCCCAGCCAAGTCCACAATAAAATAAAGGCATAAACATGTAATTTTATACAAACTGTAAAAATGAATCACGAGTTTCTATCAAGTACTATCATAAGAACTATGGTGTAGGCCTAGTTATGATAGGATAAGTACTGCCCTTAAAGTACTAGAGTTCAAACATAGATACAGATACAGCCCAACTATAATATAAGGTGCACTTTCCCCCCCCAGAAGCTGAAATTCAGTATCAGATGGTAAGAAAGTTAATGGAGACAGAGTAGCTAATAAATAAGCTCTAAAAAATTATTTTAATGGAATGGAATGAATAAATGCAAGTGAACTAGGTATGCAGAAATGACCAAATTTTATGTCATGGGAGTCATAGATTCTGTCCTGACTGAGAACACCTCAATCCTCCATCAGTCAGAAAGACAAGACACCAACTTCTCTGGGCAAGTGCCACCTAATACCTTATTACCTTTATTCTTGGGCCTCTCTATCCTGACACTGGATGTTTTATTTTTGGAGAATATTCAACAGGCTAACCAGGTCAGTTTTATTTTATTGTCTCCCTGTGACAGGAAAACCAGGGATAATTGTCATCATTCAACTGAGAACAGGAGGTTTAGGAAGGTCAGATACACAAAGCCCCTCCTTCCCAGAATCTCAAATGAGGCTCTGCCCCAGGTTGCTGGTGGTGCAAGTCTGTCCTTATCCTCTCTTATTACTTATCTCTTCCTTGTCTTTCACTCAGGACTATTTCCATCAGATTTTCCAGACCAAGAAAGAGTCACCACTCTTCACCCAGAGGGAAAAGATACAGCGCCTGCCACCATTTCATCTGAATGAGACAGACCTGCAGAATGAGCAGATGCTGACTGTGCCACACAAGCCTCACTGTGGAATAACTGATAGGGCTAATGACTCTGCTTTTTCAGGAAATTCTTTTTTTTTTTTTTTTTTAAGATTTTATTTATTTATTTGTCAGAGAGAGAGGGAGCGAGCACAGGCAGACAGAGTGGCAGGCAGAGGCAGAGGGAGAAGCAGGCTTCCTGCCGAGCAAGGAGCCCGATGCGGGACTCGATCCCAGGACGCTGGGATCATGACCCGAGCTGAAGGCAGCTGCCCAACCAACTGAGCCACCCAGGCGTCCCTCTCAGGAAATTCTAAAGGGAAGATACCCACTCTGACCTACAGGTATTTGTTTTTAAGGCCAGTAGTGATCGGTGCCTCCTGGAGGTACTTCTACTGACTTCTGCTTAGTTAAATCTTTTTTTTTTTTTTTTTTTTTTAAATGTATTGTGGTGGTGCTGGTGGTGGTGGGGTGTTCATAGCAGAGAATTTTGATGTATTTTTGCTCCCTCCCTAGGCTACACTCTCTATGGGGGGAATCTAAAGCATATTAGAGACATCTGAAGCCAAGCAATACTAATCTATATAGAAAGCCACACATTTTTTCAACTGAGTCCACACTGTTTATTTTTTCATAATTGTTTTGTAGGGCTATGGTTTCCAGACTTTAGTTTACATAAGAAGATGGGGAATTTGATAAAATTCTCAGAAATCTAACAAATGTCTAAATTCTTAGGAATCTATATTTTGCAAGTTTAATTCTTTGGGAATTTAATTTACAGATGAACAAAATGAGGCCCCCAAATATTAAGTGATTTGCCCCAAAGTAGAATCATTCTTTTTTAGACATAGGATAATTCTGATACCTCTGAGCTATTCCACCCAAAGATTTCTTCTTTCAGGATTATTAATTACCCAAGAGATATATGCCCATCCACGGTGAAAGATATTAAGCAAGATGCATTTTCCATCTGGAGCAATGCGACCCCCTTGATTTTCCAACAGGTGAAAAATCAAGATGCAGACGTCAAGGTTTCTTTCTGGGACTTAGGTAAGAAACTGACATGGGAGGGAGGGCATGTTGTCCCATGGAAAGAACAAATGGTTTCAATCCATAAACAAAAACCCAGTTCACCAGTCCAGCTTTTGAAAAAAAATCAGGCAAAGCTAATGGAAATCAATAAATCTGTAACACAGAGAAGACATCTTCAGTCTAATGTAGCAGGAGATTAGGGGAGGAGATGCACTGTGTAGTGAACAGAGTGAAGGATGGTGACTATACATTTGCCTATCAAAAGGCAGTTGTGTAGCCCTTAAATCTGTTGAAACACTATTCAAAGTTAATCCAATCTATTTATACTATTTATAAAACACTACAGTGTCTAAGTTTCCTTCTCTATTTTCCTTCCATTTGGGGAAGTTTTGTGTCTAACATACAACCTTCACTCAATCTCTGCCATCTTCCCTTTTTTTTACCACAGAAGATAAGACATGGCTAGATTTTTGGTGCCACCCCATTGCTCTGCATAGATGGTGTCTTAACTCTCTCACACCTCTAGTGTTATCCAGTTTCATGGTACTCCAAGGCACTGAGGCTTACTAGGATCATTCCTACCCTTTCCCAGATCCCCCATTGTGACAATAACTCTGTCATTATCCACAGCCCATGGATATTGTTGGCCCTTTGATGGACCAGGTAGTGTCTTAGGTCATGCTTTTTTACCAAATTCTGGAGCTCTAGGAGTTATCCACTTTGACAGAGGAGAACATTGGTCAACTTCAGACAGAGATAAAGACCTACCTGGTAGGAATGCTAGAACTCTCTGGGAGCACAGGTGTAATGATGGTCTTCACCTGGGCTTAGAATGCAGTGAGGAGAGTAAAGTGAAGGACTCAGTGTCCAGGGTAAGGTGGGAAGGTTTAGTTGAGGAATTGGGTCTCCTATTTGAGTGGGGGCAGTTGGGATCATTTCTGAACAAAGATGCTCCTATCATTAACACATTGTCACATTTTCTTTTCTCTGTTATGACTTTGTTTCCATTTATTGTTGTCTTGATTTTCTCCATGCTTCTTGTTCACTTCCAGTTTATCTGTCCATCTATTCTGCCATTCTGTTTCCCACTAGATTCCTTCCCTTTCTGCTTGCCTTTTTCTTGCTCTCTAACATTTGTTATTTCTTCCTTTTCTGTTCTTTTCTCCTCCCTTCTTTTTCTGCCTTCTTTATGCATAGTTAATGTTTATACTTTTGTCTGTACCTTTTCAGTATTTAATTTGTTCCTTGTTGCTATTCATGAGCTTGGCCATTTTCAGGGCCTGCTGCACTCCAAGAGTCTGAACTCCATAATGTACCCCAGATATGTGAACTGGGACCCTACAACCTTCCATCTTGATGGTGATGATATCAAAATAATCCAGCAACTCTATGGTCTGTGCCTGTTGGAAGGGAGGATATCTGGATAGGAAGCTCCACATGGAGTTTACTGTTTTCTTCTGTCCTCATAAGGAGAAAGATGGTCATCTGAAATGCCCCAATGTTAATACAGAAGAATCATTCAATCTGGGTTTTAGTGGCTTCACTGGAAGATCAAAGAACTCAAGGCCTTAACACAGCACTGGGGACTGCTTGAACTAACCCCTAAAGAATGGACTCTATTTAAAGCAGCTGAGTCAAAGCTCAAAATACTTCTGGGTCCCAATGAAGATGGTTTTCAAGATTAAAAATTTGTTCTTGCAATTTGGTATTTCTCAGCATTTCATATATTCTGTCACTGTGATCAAGGCAAGAGAGAAGAGTATATTAGAATGGAAAACTCTAACAGATATGGCCATAGAAGTCTCAAATTAGCTGAAAAGGTAAGAAAAAAATAAGAATAGGAATAACTCTTTCATATGTAATTACATGGGTAGCATTTGAGGAATATTGTTTATGCTGTAGTGAAGATTACAGCTATAGAGACCAAGTGTTAGGATGGTGGCCTATCCACTTATTAGCTCTGAAACTTTCAGTAAATTATTTAACCTCCTTATAACTTAGTTTTTAAAATTTCTTCAAAGTTCTTTAATTTCTCTAAATTTATTTAAATAAACTTTAAATTTCTTGTCCTAAGAATGAAACTGACATGAGAGAGACTAAAGGAGAAAGAAAACAGATTAATTACATGCATATGGAGACGTAATGATAAAGTTGAGACCCAAAGAAATGACCAAAGTAGGTAGCTTTCATGCTTTCTAGACAAAGTACCTGCACTTTACAACTCAAATTCTCTTAATATTTACTTTTGGAGAACCAAACCTCAGACAATTTTTGAAGGATCAATGAAATTATCTGTGGTATGACTGGCAAGTATAAAAGAGACAATGCATATAAAACCAACATCAGTAATGATAAAAGGCAATATTTTGACACTTCTGAAGACATTGAAAAATCATAAAGATGTGTAATGAGTAATTTCTAATTAATAAATATCAAAATATACCTAAAATATACATTCTTAAACATAGCTTATAAAAACAGGCAAAGGGAGAATTTGAAAATCCAAGTAGCCCTACAAATGCTTAAAAATATAATATATTATATATAATACATATAATTATAGATTATAACATATAATCTATAATTATATTTCTTCATAAGTATTTTCAAAACTGAAAAGAAGAAATTCTGAACTTTTAACTGTTATCGATCAAAGCTATACATAAAAACTACCCCTGGATAGCCATTTAATAAAGACATCATGCCAACCATATGCAAAATATTCCAGTTGGAAAAAAATTTTTCTTAGATTATTTTCATGAAAACATGAAAGGTTATTTTCAGTAAAATATGACAAAAACATTATAAGTAAGGAAAATTTCAGGGTACTCTCACTGATGAAAATAGATGTAAAGATCCTAAACAAAATATTAACAAATTAAACCTGCTAATAAATAAGGGAAGGTCAAGTAACATGTCCAAGTTGGGTTTGTTCCAGAAATGTAAAGTTGATATTTGAAAATCAATCAATATAATTAATCACGTTAATAGGATAATGAAGGAAAATCATTATGAATCATAAAAATCATAAATCTCAATGGATACAAAATAACTTTATGAAATTCAACATCTATTCTTGGTAAAATATTTGATCAAATAAACAAGAGAAAGTAACATGTTCTGATAAAAGTAGTTATAAAAAAAAATCCTAGCAAACATACATTAATAAGGAAATGGTGAGCATGTTACCTGTGAGAGCAACAAAGGGAAAATAACATAATTTTCATCACTTCTGCTCAACACTGCGCCAGGGGTCTTAACCAGTGCACTGAATCAATTGTAGTGTAAACCCTGACAGTTGGTTTCTCTCTTTTTTTTTTTTAATTTTATTTATTTATTTGAGAGAGAGAGATCACAAGTAGGTAGAGAGAGAGAGAGCGGAAGCAGTCTCCCTGCTGAGCGGAGAGCCCCATGTTGGGCTCGATCCCAGGACCCTGAGATCATGACCTGAGCCGAAGGCAGAGGCTTAACCCACTGAGCCACCCAGGTGCCCCTCTTTTTTGTGATAAAAGTACCTGACTTAAGCTTCAATTAAGCCTCCACTTTAAAGAGGCATCCATTTCAAAGATGACTATTTCAGGTAAACACTTTGCCAGCCACACAACTAGCTAGAGAACCAGGTCACCTAAACCAATGCCCTCCCTCCGCACTCCCTCTGAGGCTCCTTAGTTGACTGACCATTTGGGCCACGTGCTTTTTGTCTTCTTCCTCTTTAAATTCCAGCTGTTAAATTTTATTTTATTTTATTTTTTTAAAGATTTTATTTATTTATTTGACAGACAGAGATCACAAGTTGGCAGAGGGGCAGGCAGAGAGAGAGGAGGGGGAAGCAGGCTCCCCGCGGAGCAGAGAGCCCAATGTAGGACTCGATCCCAGGACTGTGGGATCATGACCTGAGCCGAAGGCAGAGGCTTTAGCCTACTGAGCCACCCAGGCGCCCCCAGCTCTTAAATTTTAAATTCACCAATAAATTATCATATGATTTCACTCATATGTGGAATTGAAGAAACAAAACAGATGAACATAGGGGAAGGGAGGGAAAAAATAAGATGAAATCCAAGAGGGAGACAAACTATAAGAGACGCTTAACTCTATGAAATAAACTGAGGGTTGCTGGAGGGGAGGTGGGTGGGGGATGGGGTAACTGGATGATGGGCATTAAGGAAGGCACTCAATATAATGAGCACCGGGTGTTATATGCAACTGATGAATCACTAAATTCTACCCCTGAAAATAATACTACACAATATGTTAATTAATTGGATTAAAATTTTAAAAAACTCTCTCCCCTCCCCCAACCTCCACCCCACACCTTGCTGTGCTGTCCCAGGTGTGCCATGTAATTTCCTTGTCTTATAAGTAATAAACCTTTTATTTTAAGATAGCTAATAGTTCTTGCCAAAGGCATCTTGCAGTCATTATATACATGTACATATATACATATATATACACACACATATATATGTCAGAACCAAAGATTTAGAAAAAGATAATTTGTAAGTGCTATTCATATTAGCATGAATTAGTATCAAATAGTTAGGAATAAATATAATATAAAATATATAATAGTTCTTATTTTAGAAGCATAAAACAATATTGAGAAAAAGTAAAGGCCTTAATTAATTGAGGTCTGTGTTCTCAGATTGGAAGACCTGGTAACCTAAAAATTTCAATTCTCCCAAAATTGAGCTATGGATTTGATACATTCACAATGAAAGTCCCAAATAGATCTTAGTGGATGGAAATTGATAAGCTGTCTATAAAATTCATAAGGAAGTGTAAAGAGGTGGATTGTCAGGTATAAGCTAAAAAAGAATGTATTAGGAAGCCATGTTCCATACTAAGCACAGTGGAAGTAGTGATGAACTAGATAATTGTTTTGCCTTTACAGAAGTTAGTATGGAGACTTGAATCCAGTTGTTGCTTAATAAGTGATTATTAAATACATAACCCGATGAACATCCTGTTCAGTGAGAAGTTGTAAGTATCTTGTAACAGAAGGGCTCTCTGCACTTAATTGCCACAGTTCTATATGGATGTCCCTAATGAAGCTGAAGTTTCAATATCCCTCTGGGATGGAGTAGTTATTCTTTCATTCTCAAATGCTCATGCAAGGAGAGAAAACTGTTACATTTGAAAGTAAGGATGGGGAGTGGTGGAGAGAAGGAGGAAGCCATTTATACAATTTTCAGTATCATAATCATATGCTCTTGGAACAGCTGTGCTTAAAGGTTGTTTATATTAATTTCATCTCTGAGGACCCATCAGACTCTGACGCTAATCCCTACTTTTTTATTCTGGGAGAAACCAGGAGTATTTATAGAGAAGTAAAAGTATTCAAGCCTCACTGTTCATGGAATCAAAGGTTTTCAGGACCTGAGGCTCATGGATAATCATAACAGTAGCATTTGTAATCAGCACACAAGTGACCTTCAGATAGCCCTCTCAGGTGAGGGCTAAACTGAAACAGAACTAAAAGCAGAGAAATGAGAAGACAGGGACAATAAAAGGACTGGAAAAAGATAGTTACACTTGTTTTTCCTAAATTTGTGAAAGGACACAGATTTAGGTGAAACAAAATAGAAGAAAATGGCAACAGGGGGCAGGTTAGGAAGGATAAAGATGTTTAGAAAGTAAACTAAGTGGCAGAGAGAAAGAAAGCTCCAGAGATAGAAACAGAAAGAGAATATGATTTCACCTCCAATGGAGGAAAGTTTAGGCAGAGAAAGACACAAGGAAACTGGATCCTTTGGGAAAATGGCTCCTGGTTATGTGATTAAGCATTCATATTGATGTGATTATCTTATAAATTCAGGTAAGTGTAACTTTTAAATTATAAATAAACAGCGGGTAGATTTTGGTACAATTTGTGTTATTATACAAAGGCTTAAGAGAGTATAATCATTCAGGCAATGTACAATTTATGCAGGAGGGGAAAGTGAGTGTCATTTTCTTTAGAACAAGTTTAGAAACAATATGAAATGTATGACATATCATAATGTCTTTCTCCAACAATTTTAATATAGGCTAGTCAGTGGGGAGAAGGAAGTTTTTGAGAACCACAGCAAGACCCCAGAGAGGCTGTGATAAAATGGTGTCCTCACCCTCACTGACTCTCCCTTAATTGGAATAGTTGAGTGTACAATGCGAGACTTTTTGTGCTCTGCTCTTGAAATGTCTTGAAATCAGTCTCAGCCTCTTTCGATTATTTCTTTCTCAATTTACCATGACTAAATTGTGTTAAAAGAAGTCAATAACTGCAAAGAATCATTGTAAATGACATAGACATAGAGTCATAAGAAAATGAACTGAGAAAGGACAATCATAAAGGGATTGAGAAAGAGTGAAAGACATGACAGCTACTTGGTGAGAGAGAAAGACAAGAAAGAGCACAAATATCTGAGCTTTAAACCCATGCACAGGCCTGCAACTGAAGTTTTCTAAACCTTGCAATCTGAATTTAGAGGGCTCAGATCAGGGAGAAAACCATTTCTAAATACCAGTGATCCACTTTATTTTCTGCAACTTCTCTGAGAATTAAAGAAAATGTGATTTATATCAAAGTTGAAAGAGAAAGCATAGAATGATTTCCTGGCATGGAATAAACTACTTACCTTTTGTGGCCACAATACAATCTATTTGTGTGTGTGTGGGGGGGTATGAGTGTGTGTGTGTGTGTGTGTGTGTGTGCACATGCTCATGTGTGCTGTATACTTCGATGTTAATGTCTAGAGTGTTTTCACGAGCTGACCTTTAGAACAGAAATTAGAAGAAATATTTCTGAGTGAGGAGGAAGAAAAAAGAAAGGCAGCCAGGGACTTTGGTAAATTTTGAAGAGTAGAGATAAAAATGTTGCTTGGAGGTAAAGAAAAAGAAATGCACGGAACTGGTATTTTGCCTGGTAGATGCAGAACTGCTTAGCTGACTGCTTTCTCCAAGACAAGGGCCCCAGTGAAAGTTCAGTTTGGGACCCTTGGGACTGGAGAAGAGGACCAGGGAGGTGTCTCACTCCTAGATGATGGGATGCCTGGGCTTGGGGGAAAAAGGAGAAAATGGCAAGTCTCTCTTACTACATAGAGAAGATGGCTTGGTATTTCCTCTGTTCTTCAGATTGTAGATTCTAAGATGAAGAGTTCTTTGGAATTACAGATTGTTCGGCGTGGAGAATTTTCAGTGTTAACACTATAAAAAAATGCAGATAAGAATCCACCAAGGGGGGAAATTAAAAAAAAAAAAAGCTTTTATGAAATAAAATAGAGACAATAAAACGTTAGTACTGGACAAATGGAACCAGTGATCAATCTGGGACTACATTTGGAAAGATCTTCACTTCAGGCCAGAGCTGAAATCTGTGTTAGACTTTTAAGAGTTCAGAGACTAATTGTCTACAAGGTAGGATATGGGAGATGCTGAGATATTGCAGAAGAGATGTCTGACCTTAAGGGTTGGAGTAAGTAAGGGCATCTGGGTGGCTCAGTTGGTGAAACTTGCTCTCTCTCTTTCTTTCTATAATGAGAGAGAGAAAAAAAAAAAAGATGGGGTAAGTGAAGAATTTTCTCAAGGACAGTCAATGGCATTAGACAGGGCTAAAATAAGGAAGCAGAGAACTGAAGGGACAGAAAATTCCACAGGGCTTAGCTGCTGTGCCCAATGTTACCAGCCTGGGGAGTAGCAAGGCCAGCATCAGCAGAGGCAATCACAGTGAAGATTGATCAGAGAAAATAAGGCCATACATTAGAATTCTATTTTGAAAAAGGAAAAAAAAATTGATTGTTTCTAAGAGGCATTGATGATGGTTGCTAAAGTTGACATCTCTGGGATTGCTCTGGGTTCATGGAGGTACAAGAACTGGGTCATAAAATTGGAAAAACATTTAATATCTAAGCTGAATATTTTAAAAAGTATAATTATAAGCATTATTTTGAGAGGAAAAATGCAAGAAAAGATCAATAGAAATGAAGTGGATATTACCCACTATTAGTAACAGATGTCTAATTTAAATATATGGTTTTAATTTTGTTTTGTGGGAATGGATATAGGAAGAGTTTTAATAGTTACATTGTGATCTTATGATATATTGATCATAATAAATACTAATCCTGCTACTGTGAGGAGTTTAGATGAAGGAAGAATTGCTTTATTAGAGTGCAAAAAATATGCAAGTGTGCTAGGATTATGGACTTTACTCTTTTTCATGTCCACATTTTATATAATGTGGCATTTATTTTTTATTATTAAAATGTTAAATGTCCTCAATATTTAAAATATTATAAAGTATTGAATAAAACTAAATATGAAGGGAAATTATGTTTATTCCTCAGGAACTGTTCAGTTGTTCTGAATTAAGAGATCGCCTAGAAGCAACAAAGGATTAACTCAAGAACAGCACTGACAGGAAACTTAATGCAAATCCAGACACTTACTCTGACTTTTCTCTAGTTTCATTTTTATAATGTTTGATAAAAATTTCTTTATCTACTCTTTTACTGCTTTAATTTTTAGTGTCCTCAGTGCAAATTCATCAGCTTTCTTGTCAGAGATGACCGATTGTGTTGTACATACTTTTTGCTCTGGAATTTGGTGCTTTTTGCTACTGAGAACTGTTTCTCATGGGAGAACTATAAGAAGTACATCCTTCCTTTCTCTGTGAGGTTGGAGGAAAGATACACTGCATCCTGATTGCACTGCTCCTGTTCACAAGGGGTAATTTTGAGGGATAAAAAAAGAAAACAATCTTCTGTTTGCCAAAGGTCACCATGGTGGTCTGGAGTAACAATAACACTATAGAGCCCATATTTATTCTGAGGGGATTTCCTGGATTAGAGTATGTCCATTCTTGGTTCTCAATCCCATTCTGTTTTGTGTACTTGGTAGCATTTATTGGTAATGTCACCATCCTCTCTGTCATTTGGATAGAGTCCTCACTCCATCAACCCATGTATTACTTCCTTTCCATCTTGGCACTGACTGACCTAGGTATGTCCATGTCCACGCTTCCCACCATGTTTGCTGTGTTATGGCTGGATGCTCAGGAGATCCAGGCAAGTGCTTGCTATGCTCAGCTCTTTTTCATCCACACATTCACATTCCTGGAGTCCTCGGTCCTATTGGCCATGGCCTTCGATCGTTTTGTTGCTATCTGTCGTCCATTGCACTACACCACAATCCTTAACAACAGTGTAATAGGCAAGATTGGTTTGGCCTGCTTGCTAAGAAGCATGGGAGTTGTACTTCCTACACCTTTGCTCCTGAGACGTTATCACTACTGCCATGTCAATGTCCTTTCACATGCCTTTTGTTTACACCAAGACGTTCTGAAATTATCCTGTTCGGATGCCAGAATCAGCAGTGTCTATGGACTATGTGTAGTTATCACCACACTGGGCGTGGATTCAGTCTTTATACTTCTTTCTTATGTTCTGATTCTGAATGCTGTGCTGGGCATCGCATCTCATGAAGAGCGGCTTAAGGCACTCAACACATGTGTGTCCCATATCTGCGTGGTGCTCATTTTCTTTGTGCCAGTTATTGGGGTGTCGATGGTCCATCGCTTTGGGAAACATCTGTCTCCCATAGTTCACCTTATAATGGCTGATATTTACCTGCTTTTCCCCCCAGTACTTAACCCTATTGTCTACAGTGTCAGGACAAAGCAGATTCGTCTAAGAATTCTTCGCAAGTTTGGACTAGGGAGGAGGTTTTAAATAACCTCTATCCTCAAGTTTTCCCACTGAAAAATCTTGGGGCAGCTTTCTGAGTAGATGAGAAGTAAAATACTTGGGTCTCGGTCATCTGGTTAAATATATAATTCTTTCACTCCCTTGATATGTGATCTCAGTTAATCATCAACCCTTACGAGATTCAGATTTTTCATAAGCAAATTGTGCTAAGTATGTTCTTTTTCTATGCCCCAAATAATTGAGACTTACAAGGGACAATGTGTGTAAAAATGATTACTTTAGAAAACTACAAATTTGTTGATATCATTAAATTATTCTATGAATGAAAACAATAACAAGAATTTTCTTCATAAAATACAACTGTTTATATAATTTCTCATGTTTATGATCCAGAAATAAATCTCTCTCATTTGCCCAAATTGTGTCTCTCCTGCCAAAATGTCATATTTTTTAAAGAAAAGATTTCTGACTTCTTGGGGCAAGTTTGGAACTCGAGTTTTTTTTACAAGACATTGAACTGCTACTGTGGCTGTTGGCTATAAACTCAGTTTTCACCTCATCATCACACAGTGATGCGTCTTTTCTCCCTGACCACTGTAGGTCTATCAGCTTCTTCAGTTTATCAGCAAATACCGAGGCAGACACATGGGAGTTGCTCCAGAAAGCCTGACAGTCTAAACATCCAGGCAAATGTGTAGATTCCTTGTTCAACAGCACAGAATTTATGTCTTCCTTAGTGAGTAGGTTGGGAGTTGTGCAGAATAGCCATCCTTATCTTTTAATAAAAATGTTCTCCTCCTGTTCTACTTTTCCATGTAGATCTTTAGTATTATTGTCTTTCTCAGTTTCTTTATTGTCAATAACCTGTGACTTCTTTTTTTTTTTTTTACTAATATGTTTTACACATATGCTTTAATTAGTGATATTTTACTATTTATCATGACTGCTACACTAACACATCACTCTGGGGCTGGCCTCCCCCAACCATCATGTGCACTCATAAGTGTAAATTATATTGCCTATTTGCTCATCCAAGTAAAACATACTGAGAAAAATGAAATACCTTTTGCGGCACTCACTGCTTGCAATACTGTGGATATATAAAATATAGGATGCATGGTCTTAATGTTAAAGAATTAATGTTTAATAGCAGAGACACATTTATAAGAGGGTTATTAAAGTTAACAGATACTATCATTGAAATAAATAAATAGTACAATATTGTTATTAAAGATTGAGATTGAAGCAATTGACACTTTGGCTGTGTCGAGTGGGTCAAATTCATTCTTGCCAGCTAGACTAAGTGTGAAAGAAAGTGTGCTGAAGCTAGCTTCTTTGGCTTATGAAAGCCAATTGTGCAATATCTTGTTCCAAATCCATGTTCTATAAAACATTGGTAGTTTGAAACTGGTCATGATGGGAATATTTATACAACAGAAATAGGTAAACACTATATACCAGAGCTTTTAGACATTTTCCTAGAGAGTTGGTTGTTAAGCATTTACCAGCACCCCACTGGGCAAGGTATTCCAGGAAGGGGAGGTAGCATGAAGAAAAAGAAAGACTGTAGAAAGAGCATGTGTTAGTAATATACCCCCATCTCCAGGAGAAACTTGAGACTTTCCCAAACTATCTCACATTACCTAAGAAAAAAAAATGACTCTGAAATGAGTTGTAATGGCCATGGACATGTCCCTGCCCAGATCCCACTTCAATAAAGGATTTGTAGCTTCAGCTGCTGGAAGGGCCGTCAGTAAAGAGCCTTTGACTTTCAGCCTCTTCAAGAATTTCCTCAGTTGCAGATATGAGCCTCGCCCAAGGTCAGGACCCATCCAACCACTGAGATATAAGGTATAAAGCCCTGACCTTTTGGCCCAATGCAAAAAAATTCACTTGGACAATTTTACCCCTAGAACTTTCTGTGGTATGGACCAAAGATAGCATCAGATATGACTTACAGGTCAATTTCTCCTTCTGGCAATCCTACTTCTAGGCCTCTTCATCTCAGGATGTTTATTCCAAGGACTCTCTATCTGAAACATATTGCAGACTAAATTTTATCTCAAAGTTTGTTTTCTTAGAAACCCTGGGATGAGAGGTTCCCAGAAAAACTGTGATAAAGATGAAAGATGAAATATAATTCTCACAGAGACATCCTTGGGCAGGAAGATGGAACAAAGTAAGAGCATATAGTCATGATTTTTGATTCTAAGCCTTAAGAAAAGGCCAAATTCAGTGTATAAGCCTGGGAGAAGGTACATAATTCTTACTCCTCTACTCCTAAGCATTATGTGTAAATATAGACAGAAAAGGGTTGTGGAGGCTCTCATTTGGCTAGGTTGAGAAAAGGAAATTTCATCTGTTCTTGCATGCTTTCTACTTTATCCACTAGAGTTGTTAGCATGTTAATCAATCATAGAGTTTTAAATTCCTGGTCTGATAATTCCACTATCCTTGTCATACTTAGTTCTGATGCTTGCTCTGTTTCTTCAAATTATATTTTCAGCCTCTTAGGATGCTCCTTCCCTCTCCCAATAGCTGGACATGATGTACCAAGTAAAAAGAACTACTTTAAATAGGGCTTTATTAATATACAGTAAGATATGTGGGGGTGGGCAGAAGCATCCTATAGTCTTATGATTAAGTTTCAGTCTTTCAGTGTGCCTATCTATACCCCTGAAATTCGAACTTCACAGGTGTTTTGTTTTATTTTGTTTTGTTTTAATTCTCCCCCCTTAGATGAAAGAGGAGAGCTAGCATGGACTGGAGTTGGGTATTTCCTTCTCCTACATGAACAAGCTAGAGAGGGCTGGAGTTGGGTATTTTGCTTTCCTAAGGTCAGTTAGATGCTAATACTCTAGCAGGTTAGGCCCTGATTAACTAATTTCTCCTAAGTCCTTGTGAAAATGAACAGAGAGCCTTGGCATATTTCAAAATGGTTCTTTTCTCCTTCTCTGTGCTTGGAGCATGAGAAAATTTTTCTCCAGTGTTTCTGGAGGCAAATATCACAATATTTTACTCTCTACCCTCTGCCGTTGTTGGGTCCCCCTGCGGATTTTAACTGTCAGACTTGTCCACACTGAGGTTCCAGTAACCGCTTAATTTGGTTCAGATTTTCCTACCCTAGTGGTGTTTCCTGAAGCCATCTTTCTTGTGAGCCTCTACTCTGTAAGCTGTGACTCCCTATATTCCCTGACTCTCCATTCTTGGTGAGGCTGTTTTGCCCTGTGTCCTTTCTCTCATGGATCCAAGAAGAGATGGTTGATTTTCAGGCTGTTCAGTTTTTTCCTCATTGTTAAGACAGGGTGGTGACTCTGAGCTTCTTACATGAGGGACCAGAAGAAACTGGACATCAAGTTTATTTTATGTTTTTAAAATCAGATCAAGAAAGTTCTTTTTTTAGTTTAATATGTTTTAATAAGGATTATCAGTATTAGTCAAATATTTTTTCTTCATCAATCTACATTACCAAGTGATTTATCCCTTTTGTTCACTATATTTTATATATACTATATTCACTATATTTTCTGTATATGCCCTATTCAGTTTATTACATATAGTTAATTACACTGTGTGATTTTTGCATGTAAAACAACTTTGATGCTTGACTTAAACAAACAAATAGGAGGAAATCATTTGTTATTCCAGACTGATGAAAAAAAATATTTGATTAAATTTAATACTGATTATGTATTATCATAAAAATCCAACAGGATCATAGTGTGTGTGTGTGTGTGTGTGCATGCACATGCAGTCAATGGATTACATTTGTTAATGTTTGGTTTTGAATTTCATAATCAATTTTACAGAGTATTTTGCTCTTTGATATTTGTTTTCTGTGATGTTGTTTTCTGGTTATGGCATACAGTTAAAGTTGCCTCATAAAAATCATTAAGTGATCCCTCTTTTTATATTCTCTAGAAATACATACATAGGGTTTCTATTATTCTTCTTTCTATGTTTTAAGTTATTCATTAAAAATACTATCTGGGTCTGGGATTTTCTCTCTATAAAACTTTCAAATAAGGTTTCAAGAAAGACATAAATTCCTGATAATCTTCAGAACATTAGTTTCAGATGGAAATTTCTGGGCCATTGTCCCTCAAATATTGGTTCTGTTTTGTTCTCTTCTCTCATGTATCTTTAGAGCCTTTGAATGTCTCACATATTAATTATTCTTTGCTCTATTTGTCTGTTTTCATTTTCATCTTTTTTTTTTTCTTTTGGTGCCACACGTTAGACATTAGAAGAAGGTTATTTCAGCAAAGGCTTGATCAAGGCACCAAATAAAGTGCAGTGAGTAAAAAAGCTATGATTTATATTTCTAGGGCACTGAAGCCTGTGCCACAACTGATCTTCTGATGATACTTCAGAGGGAGGATCATCTGCTTCCAGACCACAATCGATCTTGGGTAACTGAAACCACATAAAGTGAAACCACAAATAAGGAGGAACTACTGTAATTTTTCCAACATTCAACTGCTAGTAAATAACTCTTTCTTTGGTTATTCAGAGCATGGACTTTTTCTAGTACACTATTCTGACTAAATTCACTGTTTTACTCCATCAGATGATCCCAAGGACACTGCTTAGTTGCTGCCAAATCTGGACTCCCAATTCGGGAATTTGGCATAATCATCTCCTTTCACTGAGCAGGAGTAAAATCTCCAGTGGCATTTATCCTCTCTGAAGTTTACATGAAGAAAAAAAAAAGTTCCTTAGGGGATAGCTAGTCAAGAGGGGCAATGCAGTTTAAAGTAGTTAAAGCCAAAAAGTGTAGTATGGCTAAAGCACCTAGCTGGATAGAGTCAGAGACGCTGAAAGCAAACATGTTATCTTGGCTCTGGAGTTGCTGAAGGAGAACAGATACCTCATTCAGGACATCTATACTTCTTCGTTGGAGAGCTGCCTGCCATTATGCTTTTTAGTCTTCTTTTACGTCCATATTCAGTGGCTTTCTCTACCTGCAACAATTCCCTTGTCCTGGCGGAAGGGAGCCCAGCAAATCTGTAGCAGGGTGGATGGCTGTCCACACTTGAGGACTCAGGTATGCCTAAAGGAAGGGTTCTAAAGTGAGCAAAATGGGCAGGAAATTATAAGTACTTAATATATTTGAAGAATCCAAGAAGTAGAAGGGTAAGTCAGGAGGTAAGACTGGTCCTTGCTCATGCAAATTCATAGTTTTGGGATAAGTCAGAGGTATAGAGTGTTATTCCCCCAAAGTGAGCCAGAGTATCATCTTAAAAGGCTGACCAAAAGAGCCCTAGGATGGGATACCATTGTAAACTCATCTCCAGATATAAGTAGTGTACATGATGGGAACCAATGTACTGAAATCTCTGTTCTCTGAAACATTGTTATCTGATATTAACTAAAAATTTTACCACTAAGAATGATGACAATGATAATGTTCATGGTGATTTGAGTACCTTCTCTATCTCACTCTCCCATGTATCATACGCACTTGGCAGAATTTACAAAAGAAATTTGTCAAAATAGCTCTCTAGAGAAGCCCTGAAGGGTAATATCTTCATAAGTGATAACTCGGATACTCCAGGTCACACATGCCTTTGGATCCCTGTTATACTTAAGATAGGTACACTTAAGATTGTGGGTACTTTGGCATCTCCATTAACATTTTGCTTCACTTAAGTCTCAGACTCTGGGACAAGAACTTTACTACATTTTCTCAAGTAATCTCTTAAGTAAGGTAATATGGTTCCCAGATTTTATGCTCAAAGAAGTTTAGTAATCTGTCCAAAGTGATAGAGATAGTGAATGACAGTTCTCATCAGATTTCTTCTGACTCTAGAAGAGTTGCCACTGAGAGCAGGGTGCTGTGTCTACATCCAACAGACCCATTTGTGGAAGATGGATTATCAATATCCTAAGTCAGAGGAGTCTTTAATATGAAGTAGTAGGAGAAAGTGATCTAAGAGGGAAGACTTGACATACCTGGCTAGAATGAAGTCTTAAGATTTTGAATGATTTGAGGCAGGGTGTCAAGGAAGAAGAAAATAAGTGTGCCCACGTGTCAACACGATGACTGCTATTATTTAAGTGATGTTGAAGCAGACCAGACGTTTATGACTATAAAAAGCTAGGACAATGAGAGAGATATATAAAGACCAGCATTGCCTAATATGTTATGAATTGTATAGGGTATAGATCACAAGATGAGGATATGTAAAGCAGGTCTTCTCTTCATTGCAAGGAATGCAAGGAAGATGGTATCAAAGTGGGTAATCTCCTGTGGTCATAGTAGGGGTGAGGGAATTACTTATTTTTATTATGTCTGTCAGAGAAAACTGTCAGGAATGTAATTGTATTGGTGGAGCAGGATACGTTGGGGGCCACATGAATTTTGGAGAAACTATGACATCAAATATGCTAAGTAGAAAAAGAATTTGTTTAGTGCCCAAAGTAACTGGATTTGGGTGGCCATAATGTTGCTAAGTAGTTAGTCTTTAGGGTTCTTACTATAATGCCTCATCTTCCCCAGTCTCTGGTCAATTTTGTCTCTTATGTTCCCAACAGCGCATTCCATCTATTGGGTACCTAGCCCTGAGCACTAAATCTCTTACACTCTTCTTATAAAATGTCATGTGTACTTTTTGTTATTATTTTTATTTTTTTAAGAATGCATTTCTGTGTGTCTTTGCCCTATTAGGCATCATTCCAAATTTTCTTGAGTAGGAGTAATTTCCCTTTTGACAACTCCCTATGGAACCCAATATTCTCAATAAATGTACAGTGATGAAATAGATTAATTGGGAAAATAATAAATGTGGGTAGTAATTGTATATAATGAACAAAGGAATGACTAGAAAGACTATGCAGAGCAGCATGCTTCAGAGCATTGGTTCTTCTTGCAATATTGACTGTACATGAATCGTTGCAGGTTCTTGTCTTCCTACTTAGACTGAGGGTGCCTCCATCACCACGATGTCCGTCTTCAATAGCTCTGCCTTGTACCCTCGCTTCCTCCTGACAGGCTTCTCAGGCCTTGAAAGCAGATATAGCTTGATTTCCATCCCCATCTTTTTGGTTTATGCCACCTCAATTTCAGGAAACCATTCTGTTTATCATCAGAACTGAACCTTCCCTCCACCAACCAATGTACTACTTTCTATCAATGCTGGCACTTACTGACCTGGGCCTATCCACCACTACCTTGCCTACCATATTCAGCATCTTCTGGTTCCATGCCCGGGAGATCTCCTTTAATGCTTGCCTGGTCCAGATGTACTTCATTCATGTTTTCTCAATTATTGAGTCAGCTGTGCTGTTGGCCATGGCCTTTGACCGCTTGGTAGCAATCCGAGAGCCCCTGCGCTACGTGGCCATTCTAACCAATGGTGTAATCATTGGAATTGGGTTGGCAATTGCTGGAAGGGCCTTGGCTCTGGTCTTTCCAGCTTCCTTCCTCCTAAAAAGACTTCAATATAATCCTGTTAATATTCTCTCCTACCCATTCTGCCTACACCAGGACCTTATAAAGACAACTGTATCCAGCCGTCGAGTGAGCAGCATCTATGGCCTCATAGTGGTCATTTGCTCCATGGGACTTGATTCAGTGCTTCTTCTCCTCTCCTATATCCTCATCCTTGGTACAGTATTGAGTATAGCCTCCAAGACAGAGAGGGTGAAAGCCCTCAACACCTGCATCTCCCACATCTGTGCTGTACTCACTTTCTATATACCAATGATTGGGCTCTCTATGATCCGTCGTTATGGGCAAAATGCTTCCCCAATTGTCCATGTGCTCATGGCTAATGTCTACTTGCTGGTCCCACCTCTAATGAACCCCATTGTCTACAGTGTCAAGACCAAGCAGATTCGTGATAGAATCCTCCAGAAATTCAAGCAACAGAAAGTTTAAGTGAGAGAGAACGTACAAGACCTATTTCTTCCCCCTCTCCTTTATATTTATGAGAGTATTTCATATTAATGTTGAATTTTGAATTAAATTTTGCTAACAATATTTTAATTTCAAGGTGGTAGATATAAACCTCAATAGCAGTAAAATCTGTATTTTCAGTATAGAGAATAAAGACATGGTTTTGTATTTATGTTGACAACTAGGGAATATGGTCACTAAACCTAAGTTAGGTCCTTCTTACCAGAATTATGATTTTTCTTTTAATTATTAGCAGTAAATATTTGTGAAACTAAGAGTCATTAAGTCAACAGTCTAATAAAGTTGCTCACTATACTTTGGGAAGTTCCTCAATTTCTGAAGAATAGATTTTAAGATGGCTTTTGATCTGTCAGTTACTGAAAGAGAGCTGTTAGAACTTCCAAATATGAGTGGATTTTTCTATTTCTCTTTGTCATTCTATCAGTTTTACCTCAGGTATTTTGATTCTCTTTTGTTGGGTGCATAGATATTAAGATTCATTATGTCTCTTGGAAATCACTTTATCAAAATGTCCTTGATAGCTTTTCTCACTTTGAAGATTGTATTTTCTGAAATTAATATAGCTTCTCTAGCAGTTTTTTGATTAATGTTAGCATGTTATATCTATCATCCCTTTACTTCAATATATATTTTAGGCGACTAGTTTGCTAAGTGCTGTATTTCTTTTTTAATGTTAACAGCTTTCTGAGATGTAATTCACCTACATATAATTCATCCAATTAAAGTATATAATTCAGGGTGCTTGGGTGTTTCAGTCATTTAGGTTTCTGACTCTTGGTTTCTGCTTAGGTTATGGTCTCAGGGTTGTGAGGATCAAGACTGACCTTGGGCTCTGGGCTTAGTGAGGAGTTTACTTGAGATTATTTCTTCCTCTGCTCCTCCTTCCAACTCATGGGCATGTGTGTGCTTTCTCTCCCTGTCTCAAATAAATAAATAAATACATAAAATCTTATTTTTTAAAAAAGTATAAAATTCAGTGTTTTAAGATACATTTACAGGGAGACTTTCTAAGATGGCAGAGGAGTAGGAGACCTTAGTTTTGTCTGGTCCCAGGAATTCAGCTAGATATCTATCAAAACATTCTGAACACCTGTGAACTCAACCAGAGACCTAAGAAAAGAATTCTGCAAGTCTACAAAAAGAAAAGTGATCATTACTTTCTGGAAGATGACAAGATGGAAAAACTCACTCAAAAAGCAGAACAAGGGGCAGTACTGACTGCTAGGGACCAAATCAGTACAGATATAAGTAAGATGTTGGAACTAGAATTTAGAATAATGATTGGAAGGGCAGAGCCTTGTGAGGAAACTTGTGAAACTCCTGAATTTTGGAGATATAACTAATTTTGGAGGATCTAACAATTTTAAATATCTATGCCCCCAACATGGGAGCAGCCAACTACATAAGCCAACAGTCAACCAAAATAAAGAGACATATAGATAATAATATGTTAATAGTAGGAGACCTCAACACTCCACTCTCAGCAATAGACAGATCATCTAAGCAGAAACTGGGGTCTGCAGTGTCAACACTGTCATGTGACAATTAAATATGTATTTCTAGATTCTCTATTCAGTGTATTCACCTTTTTTGTTAATTCTTTTATCATAATTTCAACAATATATTAAATATTAATATTATATTATAATGAAATATATTGAAATATTAATATTATAATTAATATATAAAATTAAAATTAATGTATAAATATTAAATATAGCGATATACTAAAATTGCTGATATTTCCTAGAGCATATCCTGTTGCTCCTAGGTCTATAGTAATTTCTGGGCAGTTGATTTTCGATATGATTTTTAAAAAATTTATAACACTGAAGATTATAGAAAATGTAAATATAGTACGGAGAACTTTCATATAAATGTCTACACAATTTCCCCTATCAGTAACACTTTACACTAGTATGGCCATTTATTATAATTAATGAAACAATATTAACTAAAGTTCATATTTTATTAAAGTTCATGTTATTCAAAATCCTTTAGTTGTACCTAATGTTCTTCTTTAGTGGGAATCCCATCCAGGATACCAAATTACATTGACTAGTTTTATCTACTTAGGGCTTTTAGATTCTCTTGGCTGTGACAGTTACTGAGGCTTTTCTTAGTTTTGATGACTTCATGTTTAGAAATACTAGTCAGGTTTTAGGGGTGCCTGGGTGGCTCAGCTGGTTGAGCATCCAACTCTTCTTTTCAGTTCAGGTTCATGATCTCATGGGTGCTGGAATTGAGCTCCACAGTGTGCTCCCATCTTGGTGGGGAAATTGTATCCCTCTGCCCTTCCTCCTCCTCATCCCTGTGCACACACCCTTTCTCTCAAATAAATCTTTTTTTTTTTTTTTAAGTAGTACTAGTCAGGTTTCTGTAAAATATCCCTCAGTTGAGATTAGTCTGATTATTTCCCCCATGACTAGACCAGAGTTATCTTATTGGGGAAGAAGATCAATGAGGTAAAATTCTATTTATGTCAAAATATATCAAAAGTACATACTATCAACATGGTTTATCACTGTTGATATTGAGCTTCATCACCTGCTGAGGTCATGTTTGTCAGGGTTCTTTTTCTCCTTAATTTCCAAGTTTTCTCTTTGCAAGTAATTTACAGTATATAGCCCACAAATTAAACAGTGAGTAGTTACGCTCCTCCTCCTTGGACATGGAACATCCTCATATATTGTTTGGTTGGTTTGTTTTTTGTTTTTTGTTCTTTGGTATTTGTTTTTACATGAGAGATAATCTATTCCCCCATTTGTTTATGTATTCAATCATTTATCTTTACCCATATGGACTCAAATATTTATTTCATACTTTAGTTGTAATCCAATACTCCTTTGTTTTGTCACATTGACCAGCTTTGGCTATTGGGAGTTCTTTCTGTTATCTATTGTGTCCCTTTGCTTACCCCCATAATTGTGTGTTCTTTTTTTTGGTGGGAAGGGTCACATCCTTATTTTCTGGGACCCCAAGTTGCTACAAGAGTATCCCATATATCAGGTGCCTCAATCTTAGATGTGATAGTTCTCTGAAAATTACTGATACTTTTAATTGGATAATGGTATTAGAAACAAAGTTTTGGGTTCTTGAAGTACTTTGCTACTGGGATGTGATTCATTTAAGACCCTCTCAGCTGGAAGAGCAAGGGAATGTTAACCTGTTTATACATATCTATAAATATCTATCATCTATTTATCTATCATCTTTCTATCATCTATCATCTATCTAAAATAGTGAAGTCTCTAATCTGTTACCACATGAATTGAGGAAGTTCTTCTTGAATCCTTGTTTGCTGTGTGTTATTATAAATATGTGTTGTCACTTTTTTTTAACTTTATTTAAGCTTTATTTAAACATATAATGTAACCCCACCACCCTCTCCCAACCCCTCTTCCCCCCACCCCGCTCAGTTTGTTTTATGACATTAAGAGTCTCCTTTGGTTTGTCTCCCTCCCGATCCCATCTTCTTTCATTTTTACTTTTCCTACCACCTTAACCCCCACCCCCGTTGCATCTCCACTTCCTCATATCAGGGAGATCATGTGATAGTTGTCTTTGACCAGTTGACTTATTTCGCTAAGCATAATACGCTCTAGTTCCATCCATGTCGTCGCAAATGGTAAGATTTCATTTCTTTTGATGGCTGCATAGTATTCCATCGTATATATATACCACCTCTTCTTTATCTGTTGATGGACATCTAGGTTCTTTCCATAACTTGGCTATTGTGG